>VMDO01042554.1:0-10477 GCA_007922755.1 Pedetes capensis | reverse complement strand
GCTGCGCTGCAGTCTCTGAGGCCCGGAGTTCAATTCCCAGCACCGCAAAAATGGGAGAAGGGCCTGGCAATCCACTCCCGATGCAATCCCGAAACAGTCAGCCATTGAAAACCCTATGAGGGTCGCTATGAGTCGGATACCGACTCGACGGCACCTAACAACAACAACAACAACAATTGTACTTAGTACCCATTGCTCAAACTTTTCCCATCAGCCTGTCCCTCCACACTTTCCTCAGCATCAAGAAACCACCATTCTACTTTCAGCTTCTAAGAGGTCAACTTTTTTAGATTCCCTATATGGGTGAGATCATGTGGTACGTCTTTCTATGCCTGACTTATTTCAATTAAAATAATGGCGTCCAATTGCATCCATGTTGTTGCAAGTGAGAATTTTGTCTTTTACATGGGTGTATAGTATTCCATTTGGAATATTGTTGTTGTTGTTAGGTGTCCTCGAGTCGGTATCTGACTCATAGCGACCCTCATAGGGTTTTCAATGGCTGACTGTTTCGGGATTGCCTTGGGAGTGGATTGCCAGGTCCTTCTCCCATTTTTGCGGTGCTGGAAATTGAACTCGGGTCCTCAGAGACTGCAGCGCAGCACTCTACCCACTGAGCTAAATCCCAGCCCCATTTGGAATATGGACAACATTTCTTTATCCATTCATCAGTTGATGGACATGTAAATTGTTTCCATTTCTGGCTATTGTGAATAGTGATGCAATGAATATGAGAGTGCAGATGTCTATTTGACATACTGATTTACTTTTCTTTGGATATATATCTAGTAGGGGGATTGCTATATCACATGGTAGATGTGTTTTTAGTTATTTCAAGAACTTCCATACCATTTTCAATAATGGCTATACTAATTTACATTCCCAACAGAGTATGCAAAAGGATTCATTTTCATCCACACCCTTGCCAGCACTTGATAAAGTAAATTAACAGTAGCCATCTGTACCAAGATGAGGTGATTTTTCATTGTGATTTTGATTTGCATTTCCTCAATGAATATTGATGTCAGGCATTTTTTTTCATATACCAGCTGGTCCTTTGTATTTCTTGTTTTGAGAAATGTATATTTAGATCTATTTTCCATTTTTGAGAGTTTATATGTTTATGAAAACAGAAATGCCAAACCACTGTACCCTTAAACTTTCAAGCATCTGCCTAACACTAAGCTGGCTCTTTAGCAAAAATGTCACATAGGAATAATACAGGTTATGCCATAACTCAAAAGCAAGGGAATGATGCCTCACACCTGTAATCCCAGCAACTCAGGAGGCTGAGGCAGGAAGAGCATGATTTTGAGGCCAGGGGAAGCCTGTGTAACCTAGTGAGACCTTGTCTCAAGACAAAAATTAAATAATGGGCTGAGGGTGCAGCTTAGTGGCAGAGCACTTGCAAAATATGTGCAAGGCCCTGGGTTCAACCCCCTTGTTACTGTTGTTAGGTGCCATCAAGTTGGGTCTCACTCATAGCAACCCTGTGTACAGCAGAACAAAACACTCCCTGATTCTGTGCCAGGTATATGATCTTATTTATGTTTAAGCCTATTGTTGCAGACACTGTGTCAATCCATCTAGTGGAGGGTTTTCCTTTTCTTCATTGACCTACCACTCTCTCAAACATGATGTCCTTCTCCAGGGATTGGTCCCTCCTGACTAAATGTCCAAACCTAAGTACAACAAAAAATAAATAAATAAAGCAATACTACTAGATAACTTGGGAGAAGGACCTGGCAATCCACTCCCGAGGCAATCCCGAACCAGTCAGCCATTGAAAACCCTATGAGGGTCGCTATGAGTCGGATACCGACTCGACGGCACCTAACAACAACAACAACAACTAGATAACTTACAATAGCTAGCACTGCATAAAGAACATAAAGCAAGACTAAACTCATGGAGAATTAGCTACAAGAAACCATTCAAAGGCATTTCTGCCAACTTTCCATTCAATCATTCCTATGCATCTTTTGAACTGGTTTCTTTATGCGCAGGTGTTTCACGGGAAAAAGCCATGGTTGTTCTAGGTACAATCTGGGAAAGTGCAAATTTTCTGTAAGCCACAGAACTTAGGTTCTCAGATTAATAGCAAACCTAATGAAGAAGTTATCAAATGATATCATTAATATATTATGCAAGTAAAACTTTGCTAAAGTTAATTCAAGAGCAGCTGCAGCAGTATATTGACAGGGAACTACTGGAAAATGAAGCTAGATTCAGAAGAGGTTGTGGAACTGGGAACATCATTGCTGATGTCAGATGGATTTTGGCTGAAAGTAAAGAATACCAGGAAAATGTCTTATTTATGTTTTATTGACTATGAAAAAGCATTTTTCTGTGTGGATCACAACAAATTATGGATAACATTGCAAAGAGTGGGAATACCAGACACTTCATTGTAATCATGAGGAATCTGTACATGGACCAGGAGGCAGTCATTGGAACTGAACAAGGAAACACTGGTTGGTTTAAAGTCAGGAAAGGTGTGCATAAGGGTTCTATCCCTCCATCATACCTCTTCAATTTCTATGCTGAGTAAATAATCTGAGAAGGTGGACTTTGTGAAGAAGAATGTGGCATCAGGATTGGAGGAAGACTCATTAACAACCTGCATTATGCAGATGACACAACTCTGCTTGCTGAAAGTGAAGGGGATTTGAAACATTTACTGAAGAAGATCAAAGAACATAGCCTTCAGTATGGATTACACCTCAAAGTCGAGAAAACAAAAATCTTTACAAGTGGATCAATAAGCAACTTCATGATAAATGGAGAAAAGATGGAGGTTGTCCAAGATTTTACTTTACTTTGGTTCTTCAATCAACATCCGTGGAAGCAGCAGTCAAGAAATCAAAAGACACATTGCACTGGGAAAAGCTGTGGCAAAAGACCTCTTTAAAGTACTGAAAAGTAAAGATATCATGTTAAAGATGAAGGTGCACTTTACTCATGCCACAGTATTTTCAGCTGCATCATACGGTTGTGAAAGCTGGACATTGAATAAGGAAGACAAGAGAATTGACGCTTTTGAATTATGGTACTGGAGACAAATACTGAATATACTATGGACTGCAAAAAGAACCAACAGATCTGTCCTAGAAGTGCAACCAGAGCACTCCTTGGAAGCAAGGATGGACAGACTCTGCCTGATGTATTTTGGACATGTTATCAGGAAGGACGATCTCTGGAGAAGGACATCATATTTGGGAGAGCGGTGAGCCAATGAAGACCCTTAACTGGATGGATTGACATAGTGGATGTAACAATGAGCTTAAACATAAAAAACGATCATGTGCATGGCACAGTGTTAGGGAGTATTTCATTCTGTTGTACATAGGGTTGGTATGAGTTAGACCAAACTCAATGGCACCTAACAACAACAAACTTCTCGAGGGAACATGTTAGAGAAAATGACTACCATGTTCTACTGCTAGGGAACAACTCCTCCCTGGAACAAGAGCAGGGCTCTTGCCCCTTTCCAACACTCACTGTCACCCCGTAGTCTCAGCAATATGCCCATATCCCTCAGCTCCAGATCAGAAGCAGTTCTCATGATGGACACCCAAACTGTCCCTGCCTCTTAGGCCTCCTGAGATAGTGAGCATTAATATACAGACACATGAAAGGCCACTCACTCCTTAAGAAAACCAAAGTTGCATTTACATGATGAACCAAAACCCCTTTTCTTTTTTCTTTCTTTTTTTTTTTCTTTTTGCGGTACTGGGGGTTGAACACAGGGCCTCGCGCTTACATGTTCTGCAAGTGCTGGACCACTGAGCTGCATCCCCAGCCCAGTTTTTTACTTTTTGAGACAGGGTGTCCCTAAATTACGCAGACTGTCTCTGGTCTTGAACTTGCAATCCTCCTGCCTCCACTTCCACCTCCTGAGCCGCTGGGATTACAGACGTGCGCCACCACGCCCATCTCCCTTTTCATGGTTTATAGCCAACCCTCAGACCCCTAGGACATGTAACTTTAATTCAGAGTTGGCCTTACCCTTATTTTAGGAAAAGTCTTCAGTAATTACATTAGTACTATTGTACTATGCTTCTTAAAATTAAGAAAACAATTTGATGTCAAATCAAATTCCATTGGACAGAGTTGCCCATCCCAGAGATAGGGTTTCCTCTGAGTAGCAGCCCTTACGTTACCAGTTGTAGGAAAATGGCAAAATTTCCACTGTATATTTCCTCCTACAATATTAAATAGATAGTAACCTTTTTTTTGTTTGGATAAGGTGAAACAAAATTAATTTAGCTGTTTGTAGAGAGGAAAGATGTGAGACTTTTTGAAACAACTCCTGTGACTGAAAATACAACAAATATTTCTTAAGGCTTAGTGAAAATATAAGGCTTCCATGTAAGGTAAGTCATCAAATGCTTGCCTAGAAGTTTGTATATGAAGGTTGGTTCTCCTAGAACACCAATTTTTTTTAGAAAATGTAGCTTGCCCTTGTCTACAAGGACACATCAGAAGTGAGCACACAGCCAAATTCTCTTGGGAGGTTCTATCTGTTCTGTTAGGTTTCCACGATGCCGAGGGATTGGTGCTGGCTTTGGTCCACTCAAGTAGAAAAGATATATAGATTCACTGGGTGTAACATATATTACCAATTTTTAATTAGGATATTTGTTTCTTTGCTATTGAGATTTTGAATTTCCTTACATATCAACCACTTCTCAGTTGTATAGTTTGCAAATATTTTCCTCATTCTATAGGTTGTCTCTTCACTCTGTTGTGTCTTTTGTTGTGCAGAAGATTTTGTTGTTGTTGTTAGGTGCTGTCTGATCAAGTCCAACTCATAGAGACAACAAAACGAAACACTCTTTGACATTGTGCCATGCCCAACACTACTGTCATTCCCTCTCTGCTACTCATAGGGTTTTCAATGGCAGGTTGTTTTGGAAATGGATTGCCAGGACCTTCTCCCAAGCCTACAGCACCTGGTATTCCTAGGCAACCTCCCATCTGGGGACTAAGCAGGACTGACCCTGCTTAGCTTCCAAGAGCAGGTGGGATTGGATGCCAGAGTGCTACGGCTACAGACGCAGAAGATTTTAGTTTGGTGTAATTCCATGTGTATATTTTCTTTGAGTATTTTTGTAGTTTCAGATCTTACCTTTAATTCTTCAAGCCAGTTTCAGTTGATTTTCATAACTGGTGAAAGACAAAGTTATTGTTTCATTCTTTTGTATGTGGATGTCCAAATTTCCCACCATCTTTTGTTAAAAAGACTTCTTCCTCCAGTGTGTGGTCTCTGCATGTTGGATGAAAATCAGTTTGCTGTTGACGTGTGAGTTTAACTGTAGAATCTCTATTCTGTTCCATTAGTTTATATCTGTGTTTATACTAACATCATGCTGTTTTGATTACTGCAGTTTTACAGCATATTTTAAAGTCAGATTATATGTTGAATCCTACATTGCTCTTTTCTCTCAAGAGGGATTTGGCTATTTGGTTTTGTTGATGGTAGTCATATGAATTTGAGGATTTTTTTTAGTTTTATAATACCATCATTGGTATTTTGATGAGGATTTCATTGAATCTGTATATCACTTTTAGTAGTATGGACATTTTAATAATAATTATTCTTCCAATCCATGAGCATGGGATATTTTTTCACTACTTTTGTCCCCTCCAATTTGTTTTCATCAATGTCTTATAAATTTCTTATGAAGATATTTCACTTCTTTTGGTTTTTTGTTTGTTTGTTTTGAGATAGGGGTCTCTATATGTAGCACAAGCTGACCTCAAACTCATGATCCTCCTGCCTAAGCCTTCCCAAGGATTTGGAATAAAGTTGTGTGCCACCATGCCCAGTAACTTTGGTTCATTTTAATTCCAGGTACTTTAAAACTACTTGTATATGAAATTTATTTTATGATTTGCATTTCAGAAAATTTAAATCAGTAGCTATTGGCTACTTTTTTTTTTTTTTGGTACTGAGTGTTGAACCCAAGGCCTCGTGCTTGCATGCTCTGCAAGTGCTGGACCACTGAGCTGCACCCTCAGCCCATTTTTTTACTTTTTGAGACAGGGTCTCGCTAAGTTATGCAGACTGCCTCTGGTCTCAAACTTGCAATCCTCCTGCCTCCACCTCCTGAGCCGCTGGGATTACAGGCATGCGCCACCACACCCGGCTGCTACTGATTATTGTATGTTGTTTATGTGCCCTGCAACTTTATGGAGTCTACTTAGTGCTGGATATTCTCTAATCTTCACATGTTTAATAGTTTGAGAGAGCTAAGAAATCAAATGCAGATTAGAATCACATGCATGATTTGCTGTTGAGAGCTCTTGACTCATGCTAATTCTCCTGCCTTGGCCTCCTGAGTGCTGGGATTACAGGCATGCACCACCATTCCTGGCTTTGGTATTCATCTTTAATTGCTTGGTAAAACTCAACATGGAAGCCTTCTGGTCCTGGACTTTTCTTAGATGGGAGAACTTCTATTTCTGATTCAATCTCTTTAGTTGTTGCTGTTCTATTCAGGTTTTCTATTGTTTTATGAGTCAATATTGTTAATGTGTATGTATCCAGTAATTTTTCCATTTCTTTTAGGTTATCAAGTTGGTTGGCATGTTCATATTAATATCTACTGAACCTTTGTATTTCTTTCTCTGGTGTCAGTTGTAATGTGTCCCTTTTCATCTCTTATTTCACTCATTTCAGTCTTCTCCTTTTCCTAGTTCATCTAAGTTTTTTTATCCTTGCAAAGAAATAGCTCTTCATTTCATTGATCTTTTGCATTTTTCTAGTCTGTAATTCATTTATTTCTGCTCTGATTTTTATTATTTTTTTCTTCTAGTAATTTGAGGTTAAAATTGTGCTATTTTGTTAGTGTTTTGAGATTCAGTGATAGGTTATTTGATATCTTTCTGCTTTTTTAATGAAGGTGTTGATTGCTATGAATTTCTCTTAGTACTATTTTTCCCGTATCCCAAATGTTGTGTTATGTTGTATCTCTATTTTCATCTGTTTCAAGAAATTTATTGATTTCCTTCTTGATTTCTTCTTTAATCTATTGGACGCTGAAGAATAAGTTTTTAAATTTCCACATATGGACTTTTATAATTTCCAAACTTTTTTAAAACCAGTTTTTGCTTTTATTGAATTGTGATGGGAAAAAAATAGTCAATATAATTTCAGTTTCTAAAAATTTGTTGAGACTTGTTTTGTGACCTGTCGTATGATCTATCTTCAAAATTTTTTCATGTGATAATAAAAAATATGTACTCAGCAATTATTAGATGGGATGCTCTGTAGACGGCTATTAGTTCATTTGGTCTAGAGTACAACTCTTCTGTTTCTCTGTTGATTTTCTGTCTGGATGGTCTATCCATTGCTGACAGTCCCAATTGTTATTGTATTGAAGTCTATTTCTCCCTTTAGGCCTATTGATACTTTATGTATATGGGTGTGTCACATATATTCAGGGCATGTATATTTAGAATTATTACTTTCTTTGGCCGAATTCACCCTTTTATCATTATATGGTGATCATCCTTGTCTCCTCCCACTGATTTTGATTTAAATGCTACTTTATCTTATGTAAGTTTGGCTAGTTTTGCTTTCTTTTGGATTCCATATTCATGGAATATATTATCCCATCCCTTCACTTTCAGTCTATGTGTATCTTTGAGGTAAAATATGTTTTGTATAAGCATCATATTCTTAGTTGAGTCTTGTTATCCTTTCATTATGTCTTTTAATTAGAGAGCACAATCTCTTTACATTCAAGGTTATTATCAATACATAAGGCCTTACTATGGCCCTTTTTAACTTGTTTTCTAGTTCCACTGTAGTTCTTTTCTTTTTCTCAGTGCTTTAAAGTCTTCCTTTTTGGTTAAGTGATTTATTCTAGTAATGTATTTTGGTTTGTTGCTTACTATTTTTGGTTTGTTATTATGGAAATTTACTTTATGTTTACCATGAGGCTTACAAAAATCATATTTTGATTGTAACAAGCTGTTTTGAAGTGATATAAAATTAACATGATTGTAACTACAAGAAAATGAGAGAAAATATGCTAAGAAAACTCTACATGTGTACTCTATTCCTCTCTACATTATGAAATTTTTATATCCCATTTTACATCTTTCTATATTATCTATCTCTTGGTCTCTAATTGTTTTTTTTAGTCTTCATTCAAAAATAAGGATGGCTTATACACCAAGTTTAGAATATTAGAGCAGTCCCATGTTTTATTCTTATTGTTCCTTTTACCAACTTTAAGCAACTTTTCCTCTTCTAACCAATTTTTGTTTAAACTTGGTTTTTGCAAATATAAGTGTAGCGACTCCTCCTTACTAAGAGATTCCATTTGCTTCAAATATTATTTTTGATCCTATCACTTTCAGTCTCTGTATATCTTTGTTGGTGAGGTGAGGTTTTTGCAGCAGCAAATGGTTGGATTTGTTTTTTAATCCAGTGAGCAAATCTGTATCTTTTAACTGGTGAAATAAGACCATTTACATCCAGAGTTCTCATTGAAAGACATTTACTAATTCTTGTCAAATTTTTTGTTTTGTTTTTCTTCTGATTGTTTTGAGTAATCTATATTCATTTTTTCTTCCTTTATTCATCTTAATCATGTCTGATTTTTTTCCCTAATTTTCATTGCTTGTCTACTGTCCTAGTGAGATTTACTCTTTCCCATGATTTTGTGATTTTGTCTTGCTTCCTCGTGTTAGTAGGATCACTTTAAGTATCTTTTGTCATGCTGGTTTAATGGTCATGAATTACTTTAGCTTATGCTTATCTTGGAAGGTCTTTACTTCTCATGTTTAGAAGAATAGTTTTGTTGGATATAATCATCTAGGTTGGCAGTTGTTTTATTTCAGGGCTTGAAATACATCATTTCATATTCTCCTGGCTTTTAGAGTTTCCACTGAGAGGTATGCCATTATTCTCATGGCTTTACCTTTATAAATGACTTAGCATTTATCTTTTGCAGCTTTCAGTATTCTTTCTTTTTCATGTACTTTTGCAACTTTAACATGACATGGAGAGGTTCTTTACTGGTCATGTCTATTTAGGGCTGTGAATCCCTTCTCTACCTGGATACCCACATTTTCCCCGATATTTAGGAACTGTTCTGCTATTTCATGGAATAGATATTCTATGCCATAGCCTATGCCTTAGATGCTTTGTCTAAATGTATTATCCCTATATTTGGTCATTTAGTGATGTCCCATAAGTATTGCATATCTGATCATAATTTCTTATTTTTTCTTATTACTACTTGAATGTAATAATTCACAAACTTTGTCTTCAAGCCCTGATAAGGTCTTCCACTTGACCTTCTGTATTAGTGAGGCTGTCAACTCAATTTTTATTTGACTTATTGAGGTTTTCATTTCTAATATTTCCATTTTTTTCAGATTCTTTGTTTTTGGAATTTTCCTTCATATCTTGTAGTACTTCCTTAATTTACTCAGCAGTTTATTTGTATACTCTGTGAATTTAAAGATTACTTGTATAATGATTCTGCTGAATTTTTGGCATTTTACCCACTTAGATATCATAGATTCACTTATTGATGAGGTATGAAGTTTTGGCTGATTCATGAAGCTGTTTCCTATTTCTTATATTTGTATATTGAGATTTGTATATTTCTTGACATGTGAATCTCTTCCATTTTTATTGAGTGACTTCTGGGAGACCAGCCTTTTCTTGATGATGTGTCTGGGGATATCAATTTCTTGTATTATGTTGAATTTAATTCCAACTGGATTTTTTGGTGAGTTTCCCTGTGGCTTCTTTAGCCGTAATTAGTAAATTTTGACATAGAATGTACTGAGTCAGAAACTGAGGATCTTGCTTTTTCTGTAGGTCTCATAAGTGTGAGCTCCCTATGGTAGTCCATGTAGTTATATAGACAGCAGATTATATAGGGTATACCTTCTGTGGTTCCCTTTCCAGTCTTGCCAACAATGTGCAGTCTGAAAGGGTATGAGAATGGTATATACTGAGATCCCTCATAGGTGAAGTGTTAACAACACACTTTATCTCTTGGCTGATGCTATAAGAGTGAATGTTCAGGAGTGGGTCTTTAGGCCCCCACTAACCATGCCCATTTTTGGCTGGATCATTAGCTGAAGGATTTTATCTCCCCTATTCTTTAAGTTGAGGTATCTGTTATGGTTGGAGCAGGGCTGGGTTGTAGGTGACACAATGTGTGATTTCTGTTAGTTGGACTGGGAGTGTAGCTCAACAGCAGAGCAGAGCATGTACCCAACATGCTCTAAGTTTCAGGCCTGATTCCTAGCACCATATACAAAGAGGAATACAGATAACAATAATACCACCAATAAAATCAAACCAGATACAGAAACAATGTGAAAATCCAATAAGGACTACAACATCTACAACACCACCAACAAGAATGGTGGGGGCAAAAATAGCATAAACTAAAAAGTTAACAAATGATAAACACAAGAGAGAAACAAAAAAAAAAAAAAA
>VMDO01042553.1:0-10477 GCA_007922755.1 Pedetes capensis | reverse complement strand
AAATCAGAAAAGAAATTTAAAATTTCCTAAATCAAATTGAAATGAAAACAAACCTATTAAAACTTTTGGAATAGAGCAAACACAGTTCTGGAAGAGGGAAATTCAGAGTTCCTATATTAAAAGTTAGAGAAATCTCGGAGAGAGAAAAGATGGCAGAGAGGTAACACCTGCCTTCTGATGCAGAGTAAGAGGAGAGCCTAAACAATAGTTTAGAGCACACATTGAGTAGTCAGACAGAGTAATAAGTTAGATAAGAGGTATGATAGATAGATAGATAGATAGATAGATAGATAGATAGATAGATAGATAGATAGATGGAGGGGGGGAAGAAAGGGCCCACAGGTTAGGTAAATACAACCAACTTCTGAAAGGAAAAGTTTAAAGAAGAAGGAATCAGCATGGCAGGTCAGTGAGAGTGCCCTAGCAGAAAAGTGGAGATTTGATCTAGCAGGAAGAGAAAATTAACAGCCGCACAGGCCAATGATGCTAGGAAACTCACCAACAATTCCTTCTGCAGGTGGACTGCATAGACAGTGAAGAGAACCAGGGGGACAATGAGATTGCAATCCAAAGTGGAGAACTAGAGAAACCACAGAAGTCGAACAGCCTTTGCCCAGATCACAGAGCACTGTCAGAATACAATCCAGGGAAAATTCCATGTGGACATCTGGATCTCAGATCCACCACAGAGTACAAACCTGGCAACCCACCAACATCCTGCCAATAAGACATGGACAACACCTCCCACAGAAAACAACTGGTGAATTTGCCTGGGACTCCATGTGCAGCTGCCATTTTTACACTGAACCTGCCCATCCAGTTTGCTAGAGAGCAGTGGTGCGAAAGTCTCATGCAGGAGTGCAAGTCACAGATCCACCAGGGGTGGAGTGATACCATTCTGCCTCCCTTGGTGTGTGTAGGGAGAAATTGGGAGGAAATTGGCAAAACTCCCAAAACTGGGAAAACAGCTTTTGAAGATCAGGTTTATAAATTAGAAATCTAGGGAAAATGAAAGTAACTTTATTGGACATTTTTACAAAACCCTTCATAAATCCCCTGAACCTGACTAGAAAATTGGAAAACAAAGGACTCAAAGCTGATTGGCTCATGTCACTAGGGGTAAGCTATATAAGGAGCTGCACTGCAGCAGCAGCACTCTCCCCGCCCCCTCCCCGCCTCTCTCTCTCCCAGTCCCACTGATCAAGATAGAACTCTCTGTGGATTTGACCAGCAACACGAAAGCATCTCTCCTGTGACCATGGAGACCAGGATGACTATACAGCACTCTCAAGGAAAGAGGGACTACAAGCAAGTTGAGGAAAGCCTCTTGGACCCAGTGCCAAGAGGCCAAAGCTGAGGATAGTCTCCAGTCCCAGCACTGGAGGCAGAAGAGCTGCAACTGCCCTTGAGGCGGTATAAGAGCTGCTAGCACTTGTAAGCAGTATATTTGTTTGGGTTTCTGTCAGCCCTTATCAGGGCAGAGAGACAATAAATAGCTGTGTTTTTCCCCTCAAGGCAAAAGTGCCTGAGGTTTTTTTTTTTCTCCCATCTCCCAGCATTCCTGAGGGATGCAGGAATCACACCCCTCACCCAAGGGTCCCAGGTGACTTGTGTTTAGTTATCTGTGTGTGCGGCAGTGCTGCCCATCCAAACATCTGGGCTGGACCAGAATGTGCGTGCCCCACAAGCATGGGATCACTGAGTGACTGCAGTGGGGGCTAGGGCTTTCATGTGGACAGAGCATGCCCTGAGAGTAACTGGGGCCAGTAGCCGCAGCACAGCCACCTCTCCTCTGCTGCCATGGTGATTCTAGCAGTGCACTTTGTGGCAGGGCAGTTTCATGGCACAACTTACACGTGGGTACACGGGCACATGGGTATGAGATGAGGGCCTCAGATTCACCAGGGGAGGGGTAGTCCAATATCATAACATTCAATACAGCACAGGATCAGCAAGGGACCGAGGTGGGGGCCCACACACATGAGCAGAGCATGCCCAGATAGTAGCAGTGGTCAGTGACTGCAACTCGGCTGCCATTTCCCTGTCACTGCAGAAAGCCCAGCACTACACTTTGTGGCAGTTCAGTTTTGCCATGCAACTCCTACATGGATACACAGGCCTCGGATTCACTGGGGGTGGGCCAATATCCCACCCACTTCAACGTGGGATCAGAAACAGAGCTACAGGATTTGGAACATGCGAGTGGGCAGAGGGCCCAGCATTGAGATCTGACTTATGCAGTCATCTGCTCCCACCATAGGGACTGGGGTTGTGCTTTCTGAACTGGTATCTGAGCTCCCAAACTCCATGCAAGAGGTAAAACTCTCAGAAGGACAGCACAGGTTACACTGCCTCTCTGTTAGCACAACATGGGCTGAGCACCCCACAGGGCAGATCTCTGAGAGCACCCTGTAACCCAGTTCAGTCCAAGAGACCACTTGGACTTTCTGCCATCAGCCTCCACCAGAGGGACATGGCATAGAAACCCCTCCCCCCAAACCTGCCTACTGTCAGCAAGACAGTGGGTAGGGAAAATCCCTTTCCCTGCAGTGAGACTGAGAAATCCCAAAATAAGGCTATTTTCACTGCTTAGGAAAATTTGCATAAAAGAAAAATGAAGACAGATCTATAGGTGGAGGTGCCAGTAGGGCTGAAGTTGCACAATCCTGCACGGCTTCTGCTGACAGCAGCAGACAGGAAGGAGAGTACAAAACACCAGGCAAAGATGCTCGCCAGAGGGAAGGAAGGTAGGGCTGATGACTGCTGCTGGTAGTAGGAAAGGCAGTCAAACCTGAGCTCTCTAGTATACTCTACTGCCTCACTAACTTTTCTTTTCCACTGATACCTCTTACGAGTGTGTGCTTGTGTGTGTGTGTGTGTGTGTGTGTGCATGCGCTGATATTGCTGCTTTCCTTCTGTTCTCCCTACATCAATTGATAGATTAGTTGTGTCGTGTCTTCCTTTTATGTTTTGATTTGTTTCTTATTTTTCTTTCCTTCTCTCCATGGCTTGTTAGTGCTGTTAAGACATATTTGCCTCATGGTGTCTTCAAGATTTTTTTTTTTTTTCTGTTCTGCTATGATGTTGCTATCCTTCTGGTCCTTTTAAGTGTGGTTTGGTGTGTACAGTCATTTAATATTTTTTTCTTTCTTTCTTCTTTTCTCTTTTCATTTATTTGTATGATTGATATTTTCTATAAATATACCTATTTTTAGTTTATAATTTTATATTTTAATTTTTATTAGTTTTTGTTTTCTCCTTCCTTTTTTTCCCTCTTCTTTCTACATCTCCTCTCCCTCCTTTTCCTCCCATAGAGAAACAGAGACTGTTACCTCTCTAGCCCCCAGTCCCATTGGAATAGTGAATTGGAGAGTGGGAAACTGAGGAGTTGAGAGTCCATGGCTCAGAGGACAGTGATACCAGCTGATAGTTCCATGAACTTAGGAGAACTGGTCCAGAGCAAGGCTCAACTCAAGTCAGTTAGGTCTGGTCATTCAGAGTAAGAGCCCGACAGACTAGACAATGAAGGGCTCTTGGTGTAGACCAATCAGGGGTTGGGAATACAGGGAACAGAGGGAAACTGTAGGGTGCAGTGATGAATACAGACCCTGCAGAAGATCCTGGCCATTGGGTTCTGAAGCTGGAAACTATGGGGCAGGAGAGTGAGAAAAAAGTGTCAGAGATTCACCATCACCCAAACTCAAAGGAATGCCAGAAGGAGAAGCTCTTCAATCTGGGAGGAGACAGATCCTAATTCGCAGACCAAGCAATGGGCAAGCCTCAGCAAAAAATGCACAAAACATGAAAGGGCACGCTGGATGTGAAGACCCAACAGACCAAAGCCTCTTAACAGACAACACCAAGCAATTCCAATTTCTAGAGATATCAGAATCAGAATTGAGAGTTTTGATTATTAGTATGCTAAGAGAAATCAAAACTGACACCACCACCCTCGAAATGCTTGAGAAGAATGTTTCTCATCTGGAATCTGTACTCTCCTTGAAGCTAGAAATGGTCAGGAGAAATCAAGTGGCAATCTTTGACATGCAACACAAGCTGAATGAATTAAACTCTGCAATAAAGTCCTCATCATCAAGCCTGGAGGAAATGGATCAATGAATATCAGATTCAGAGGAGTCAATACAAGATATTAAGTACACACAATCTCAATTGAAAAACATGATGAGACAATATCAGACAGATATCCAAGAGGCCTAGGACAGAATGAAAAAAATGAAACTTAACAATTCAGGGTGTCCCTGAAGGAGAAGAAAGATCCACCAGAGGATTATGGAATTTATGTTATGACATCCTCAAGGAAAAATTTTCAGAGATAATCCAAGATATGGATACTTACACAACTGAAACTTTCAGGACTCCACCCATAGAAGAACAAAACAGATACTCTCCATGACATATTATTGTATGAATGCTTACATTGGACACCAGAGAAGCAATTTTGATAGCACCCAGGGAAAAACCCCAACTAACATTTAAACGAAAACCCATTAAAGTAACTGTGGACTTTTCCACATCAACATTGAAGCTAGAAAGGCCTAGGCACATATAATTCATGTTATGAAAAACAACAACTTCCAACCAAGAATACAATACCTAGCAGAGTTATCTTTGCAAATAGATGAGAAGTATAAGACATTCCATGATATTATCCCATTCAAACAATTTGCAACCACCAAACCAGATTTGCAGAGGATCCACAATCAGTTACCACATACAGGTGAAATAAGACAACCCTACTTAGAAGATCAAAGAATTGAACAGTTAACATGAGTGGAAGTCAATAAAGCAAAAGAGTAAGCATGAACCAAATCCAGCAACAAGTAATGACTGGATACATAACGATAGACACTTCTCAATAATTGCTATTAATGAAAATGGTCTTAACTCACCAATTAAGAGACACAGACTGGCTAACTGCATAAAAACACATAAACCCTTGATATGTGTCATTCAAGAGACTCACCTAACTCACAAAGATGACAATAGATTGAGATTAAGGGCTGCAAAACAATATACCAAGCAGGAGGGAAAAAAAAGCAGGTGATGGAATAATAAAGACAGATATAGTAACCTTCAATCCAAACCTAATTAAAAGAGATAAAGAAAGACACCACATATTACTAAGGGCTGGGATTTAGCCCAGGTGGTAGAGTGCTGCCCTTTAGTCTCTGAGGTCCCAAGTTCAATTCCCAGCACCACAAAAATGAGCGAAGGGACTGGCAATCCACTCCTAAGGCAATCCTGAAACAGTCAGTCATGGAAAACCCTATGAGGGTCGCTATGAGTCAGATACTCAACGGTACCTAACAACCACAACCACCACCACCACCACCACCACAACAACAACAACAACATATTACTAAAAGGAAAAATCAACAAGGAACCAATAATGCTATTGAATATATAGTGTCCAAATACAGGGGAACCTAGCTTCATAAAATAAACATTAAGGGAAATAAAGGACAACATTGGTCTAGACACAATAATTATGGGAGACTGCAATACCCCACTTTTGCCAAGAGACAGTTCATCAAAACATAAAATCAACAGAAAAACGAGAACCTTAATCTGGATCCTAGACCAAATGGAACTCACAGATATCTACAGAATATTCCACCCATATGAGGAGGAATATATATTCTTCTCAGCTCTACACCAAACCTTGTCCAACACAGACCATATTTTAGTACATAAGAATTCCCTCAATAAGTACAAAAAATAGAAATTATTCCTTGCACATTATCTGATTAAAAAAGAACAAAATTGGAACTCAAAAGCAAGAATAATCCCAGAAATTTTACAAATTCATGGAGACAAAATAATACATTGCTGAATGAGCAATGGGCTATTGAAGAAATTAAAACCAAAATTTAAAAATTCCTGCAATCAAATGGTGATTAACACACATCCTACCAAAATATATGGGATACATCAAAAGCAGTTCTAAGAGGGAAGTTTATAGCATTGAGTACTTTCATCCATAAAGTAGGGAAGAGCCAAATAAACAACTGAACAACACATCTCAAGACATGAGAAAGCCAACAACAAATCAATTCTAAAAGGACCACTCAGAAAGAAATTACCAGGATCAAGGCAGAGGTATCTCAATTAGAATCTAAAAAGAATTCAGAGAACTAATGAGACTAAAAGCTGGTTCTTTGAAAAGATTAATGAAATAGACACTCCCCTAGCAAATCTCATCAAAAAAGACAGAAGAAAAAGGCAACATCATAAAAATTAGAAATGAAAAAGAGATCATAACCACTAACTACAATGAAATACAGAAAATCATCAGAGAATACTGTGAGAAATTGTACTCCCCAAAATACAAAAATAGAGAAGAAATGGATAAATTTATTAACACAGATGATTTACCAAAATTATCCCCAGGGGACATAAGTGACCTAAACAAACCCATTACATATGCTGAAATAGAAAAGGTAATAAAAAAAAACCTACCAAAAAAGAAGAGCCCAGGGACTTATGGGTTCACTGCAGAATTCTACCACACTTTCCAAGAAGAATTAATACATGTCTTCCTCAAATTATTTCAAAAAGGAGAAAAGAAAGGAATACCACCAAATTCATTCTACAAAGCTACCATCACCTTATACCTAAACCAGGAAAGGATACATCGAAGATAGAGAATTATAGATCCATATCCCTTTTGAACATAGATGCAAAAATTCTTAACAAAATCCTGGGAAACTGAATTCAGCAAAATATTAGAAAGATTGTTCACCGTGACAAAGTGGAATTTATTCTAAAGATGCAAGGCTGGTTTAACATATGAAAGCTGATTAATGTAATAGAGCATATCAAGAGGCTTGCAAAAAAATCACATGATCATCTAAATTGATGCTGAAAAGGCCTTTACAAAGTGCAACATCTTTTCATGATAAAAACCCTGGAGAAGATAGGCATAACAGTAAAATAACTTAACATCATAAAGTCCATCTTTGACAAAATTACAGCCAACATTATATTAAATAGAGAAAAATAGAAATTATTTCCTCTAAGATCTGCAACAAGACAAGTATATCCACTCTCTCCTGCCATATCTAATATTGTGATTGAAGTCCTCACTAGGGCAATCAGACTAGAGAAAGACATCAAAGGGATACAGAAAGGCAAAAATGTGGTCAAATTATCCTTACATATTGATGCCATGATACTTTACGTAAAGGACCCCAAAACCTCATCTGGAAAACTTCTAGAACTAATTAACTCCTTTAGAAAAGTGGCAGTAAACAAAATTAACACTAAAAAAATCAATGTTGTTGATGTTAGGTGCCATCGAGTCAGTATCCAACACATATTGACCCTCATAGGGTTTTCAATGGCTGTTTCAGGATTGCCTTGGGAGTGGATTGCCAGGTCCTTCTCCCATTTTTGTGGTGCTGGGAATTGAACTCGGGACCTCAGAGATTGCAGCACAGTGCTCTACCAACTGAGCTAAATCCCAGCCCAAAAAAATCAATAGCCTTCCTTTACACCACCTGTAAGCAGAAAGAGAAGGAAATTACAGCTACCATCCCTTTCACAATAGCCCACCAGAAAATTAAATACTTTGGAATAAATCTAACCAAAGACCCTGCAGATCTCTGCAAGGAAAATTCAAAACTTGAAAGAAAGAAATTGTAGAGTATACTAAAAAGTGGAAGGACCTTTCCTGCTCATGGATTGGGAGAATCAATATCATAAAAATGGCTATTCTACCAGAAGCAATCTATAGGTTTAATGCAATTCCCATTAAAGTTCCAATGACAGACTTTACAGAAATAGAAAATATGATCCAAAAGTTCATGTGGAAACACAAAAGACCACATATAGTGTAAACACTGTTAAGCTGCAAAGCTAGTGCAGATGGGATCACATTCCCTGACTTTATAGTACAGGGCTGTAGTAGCAAAAACTGCTTGGTACAGTCAGAAAAATAGGCATGAAGACTAGTGGAACTGAATAGAGGACCCAGAGATACATCAACAAATCTATAGCCAGTTGATTTTCCACAAAGGAGCAAAGAAGGTAAATTGGAGAAAGGATAGCCTTTTCAATAAATGATGCTGGGAAATATGGATAACTGGTTGCAGAAAAATGAAAACTGACCTGCATTTCTCAGTATCCACAAGAGTTGACTCAAAATGGATAAAAGACCTCAACATAAAACCAGAAACTTTAAAATTAATAGAAGAAAAAATAGGCAATATGCTCCAACATGTAGGCATAGGAAAGTATTTCCTTAATAGGGCCCCATTTGCTCAACAAGAATAGATAAATTGGATTACATGTAATTAAAAAGCTCCTGTACAGCAAAGGAAACAATCAACAGAGTCAAGGAAGTCCTGACTGAATGGGAAAAATTCTTCGAATCCTGTACATCAAACAGAGGACTAATTTCCAGAATTTATAAAGAACTCAGAAAAGCAATACTCAAGAAAACAACCCAATACACAAATGGGCAAAGGAACTGAACAGAACGTTCTCAAGTGAAGCAGCTTGTAAGGCCATGAAACACATGAAAAAACACTCAGTACCCCTAGCCATTAGGGAAATGCAAATCAGAACAATGCTGAGATTCCCCCTTACTCCAGTAAGAATGGCCAAGATCTCTAAAACATATAACAACGAATGCTGGTGAGGTTGTAGAGGAAAGGAAACCCACATTGCTGGTGAAGATGTAAATTGGTTCAACAACTTTTAAAATCAATATGGAGGTACCTCAGACATCTTAAAATAGATCTACCATATATCTCAGCTATACCACTACTGGGAATATACCCAAAGAGAGATGGGTGCTCATACCACAAGACACCTGCATCTCCATGTTCAAAGTAGCACTTTCACAATAGCAAGGATATGGAATCAACCAAAGTGCCCATCAACAGAAGAATGGATAAAAATATCTATGGTACACAATGGAATAGTACTCTGCAATCAAAAAAGTGAAATAATGTCATTTACAGAAAAATGGATGGAATTGGAGAAAATTATCTTAAGTGAATGAACACAAGCCCCAAAAGAGAAATACCACATGTTCCCACTAAATCAAACTTAAAAGAAGGAAAAAATCCTATACAACAATTGGAACATAATAAAAAGCTCATGTAAACTTAGTGGAGAAGGGACAATTTAAGGAGCAAAAGAAGGAGGCAGGAATCTAGCAAAAGGAAGTGATAATGGGAGAAGCCAGGAGGGCGAGGAGGGCACAGGAGGAGTGCGGAATAAGAGAGGTGGACCTCAAAGTAAACAGCCCAACTTTAATAGTTCAGGAAATAATTATAATAATATGAACAATACCAAAATATAGCAATAATGCAAATGGACTAGATTATTCATGTAATACGGCTGACAATGTAAAAAGATAGATCACTACAGAAAAATGTTTGGACTTCAATCAAAATTGGGATGCATGTGTATAGATAACTATTCCCATAAAAAGATATGCAAGTAGAAAAGCCATTGTTGGGGGGGTGGGAGTTGGGGGAGGAGGTGCATAAGAGGGTAAGTGGGAAGTTATGTGAGCAATGTGCAATGAAACACATATATGGAAATATCACAATGAAATACATGACAGAATGAAACACATTAAGTTGTACATTAAAAAATTCCAATTAAAAAAATCTTCTTACTCTCAAGAGCCTCAATAATGCTATTAACTCTGCTTTTTTTGATAATAGCCATTGTAACACATACCACGGGGCATTTAACTGTGATCTGCATTTTCGTGATAACTAGCAATGTTAATCACCTCTTCAAATATTTGTTGTCCATTTGCATACTTTTGGGGTAAATATCTACTCATGTCCTTTACCTATCTTTTAATTGGGTTACCTGTTTTTTTTTTGTTTGTTTGTTTGTTTTTGGATTTTTGTGGTGGCCGTGGAAAGTTTTTTATTTTGTTCTGTTTTTTTTTATTAGAAATTTTTAATGTACATCATAATGTGATTCATTTTGACATGCTTTTCGTTGTGACAATTTTCATATATGCAATTTGATAAGCATTATTCATATAGGTTACCCCTTACCCTACTCTATGTTTCCCGCCTCCCCCTTCCTATCTAAGTTTCCCATCGAAGTCTTCTCTACCTTTTACTATATAGTATTTTTCTATATGTCCTTGGGTTCCATTTCTGTTTAAGATAGAAACTTTTCCTGTAGTGGTCTTTGTTTCTATCTTGTTAGAACAATTACATGCGATTTTTAGTCCATTTATATTGACCTCATTCTTATCTTCCCTCCCCCCCTTTTAATGTGATCTCACCTTTGAGTAGGATTTTTCCTCTTGTAATTTTGAATCAGCTCTCTCATATGAGTGAGAACATGTGTTGTTTCTCTTTCTGAGCTTGTGTTCGTTCACTTAAAATAATTTTCTCTAATTCCATCCATTTTGCTGCGACTGACCCTATTTCATTTTTCTTGATTGCTGAATAGTATTCCATTGTGTATATATACC
>VMDO01042552.1:0-10478 GCA_007922755.1 Pedetes capensis | reverse complement strand
TAGCATCAGTTGGATACTCCCCTTCAGACAACTCTATGACACATCTAGTTGTTACTGAAGGTGTCATGACAATATTCCCCACCACCGCCATAGCTGTGGCCATTTATATACATGCAAGTTTTTAATGACAGTGAGGAGTTGGGTAGATATAAAAATAATGCTCACCACCAGGGCATCGCCTCTGGTTTCCAAATTTCATAATTCTGTCAACTTGAATATCTGAGAGAATATAGTTTGAAAACCAGAGCCCTATGATTTCATTCCTAGAGCAGGGTCAATGCACTTTGCTGTGAAGAGTCAGGAAGTATTATGGTAGATTTTTTATGCCGTGACTTCACTGAAGAAACCATTCCCTACGCTTTGTTGTTAAAGCACCCAAAATGCCATAAAGAGCATGCAGGGGGAAGGGGCCTGGCTGGGTTCTGGCAAGATTTCAACACACAGACAGTTGATGTGTGAATCGGTAAGAGCATATTCGAAAAGATTTTCTCTTTCTTTCTTGTAGTCTCAAGAAGAACAGGATGGCAACACAGAGAGTCCGCTTAGTGCTGAGAAGATGCACCATCACCAAAAAAGGTACAATTTAAATGATTATACAAATTCCTTTGAGTATTTGTAAAGCCAATAAGCAGTGTGATAGTAGTAGTATCAGTTCTGATAATAAGTATACCAGATTAAGCAAGGTTGGAAGAATTCTGATTAAAGTTACTTTCGATGCATAATGTAGAATTGGGAAGTAGAAGGGGAGCACTGTGTGTGTGATGATCTTGGCTTGATCCCCAACAACTCACACCCACACCCCACCACCAAAGAAACGCCTGATTGTTCATATTTTCCCTGAATATAGGAAAATGAACAACAACCCAATCATCTAATCCTCCAGTATTTCAGAATTGATGCTATCACAGTTTGGGATGGCAGTTCAAAATTATATGATATGTTAAAATCTGATATGTGAGGATAATTATTGTAAAATTTGCCTTTTAGGCTTGAACTTGAAGACACACAGTTAAAGTACAGAACAACACGGAAAGGACCAAAAATAAATGTGTTTCGGGAGAACCAGCGAAGTAAACATGACACATTGGGAACAAGTACTGACTTGGTACATCTGTGTCCTATTAATTTCTGCCACCCAACAAAGGATTCCTGTTTTTCTTTAGGTGTATTATATGTGAATATTTTAGGCAACCTTGATATCCGCATTGAAAAACAGTGTCATTGTATTCATATTAATCTTGCTTGCAACTCCTTGTACAAGTCCTCTTGCCTTTATAGAAAAAGTTGACTGCATTCACATAATTGGGATTTTGGTAGAAATATTTGAATTAACATTGTTGTTATTAGGTTACACCATTGTTTTATTACTGAGTATTAAGTTTAAATGTTTATCCATTGATACTTGTGCTAGCTTTTGTGAATTATGAGGCCAAGAAAGTAGAACACATATACATGCTTGAGCCTTTACTATTATTTTATAATAACCTCTAAAATTTGAAACAATTTAAAGGAGTTGATTTATAATTCTGCATCTAGCTTATAATTGAAGTTATCAGTGAAGTTTTATAATGAGTAATTGTAATAAGTATTCCTAACCAAGAGTTCCTAGGTCATTGCACAAAGTTCTCCCTGCCTTCCCAGGGGTTGTAATTGACTCTTTGTATTTATGAAGAAAATAGAGGCAAGAGGGAAAGTGTACATGGCTGTTATCTAAAATATGACTCTACCGAATACTTGGTTGCCATAAAGAACATGCGTGGGGTAGGGCCTGGCAGGGTTCCAGCCAGATTTCAACACACAGACAGTTGACATGTGAATTGGCAATAGCATGTTCAAAAATATTTTCTCTTTCTTTCTTGTAGGTGCAAGAAGAACAGGATGGGAACACAGAGACTTTCCAAAGTGCTCCAAGGATGCATGATCACCACAAAAAGTATAATTTAAAGCAACATACAAATTTCTTTGATAGATTTTAAAGCTGATAAGTAGCGTGGTAGGAGAAGTATATCAGTTGTGATAATAAGTAAACCTGTGTTAAGCAGGTTGGAAGAATTCTAATTAAAGTTACTTGCAAAGCATAATTTGAATTGGGAAGCACCTATGGGGTGGAGCATGAGCTCTCCTTGTGTGTGATGCCCTGGGTTTGATCCAAATGAGAGGGGAAGGGGGAGGGATGCATTATTGTTCATACTTTCTCTAAATATAGGAAAATAATACAACTAGCAACTCAATCTAATCTTCGCATATTTCAGAATTGATATCATCATAGTTTGAGATGGCTTTTCAAAAATTATATGGTATGTTACATCTGGTGTGTGAGAATAATTATTTAAAATATACCTTTTAGGCTTGAAGTTGAACATATGCCGTTAAAAGAAAAAACAATACAGAAAGGACAAAAACTAAAAGTGCTTCGGGAAAAACAGCGAAGTAAACGTGCCACGTTGGGAACAAGTACTGATTTGGTATGTCCATGTCCTACTAATTTCTGCCAACAGAGGATTTTTATTTCTCTTTAGTAGTATAATATTGAATATTTTATGCATCATAAATAGTCTCATTGAAAAACAATGTTGTCATATGAATAGTGATACTACTTGCAACTCCTGGTATAAGTCCTCTGAACTTTGTAGAAGAAGTTGACTGAACTCATATAATTGGTGATTTCAGTAGTAGGATTTGAATTAACAATGTTGTTATTACGTTACACCAGTTTTATTCCTTAACCTTATGTTTAGGCATTTAATCCATTGATAAACTTGTGGATTTTGTCCACCTTTGAGCTGTTGTGAATAATGCAGCCCAGGAAATTGGAACACAAATACAGGCTTGAGACTCTGCTATTATTTTATAATAACCTTTAAAATTTGAAGAAATTTAAAGGGTTTGATAATAATTCTGCATCTAACTTATATTGTAAGCTCACCAGTAATATTTTTATTATAAATTAATTATAATTAGGATAACTCATGAAGAATGGATCCTGGGTCATTACACATCATTTTCTCCCCTTCCCTAGGGCATGTATTTATCTCTATAGGTTTTACTAAAGGAAACAGAGGCCAGAAGAAATGTGTATGTGGCTGTTTGCTGAAATAGGACTGTACAGAATAATTGGCACTCATAGCATGCAGGTTCAGAAATATTTTTTTCACCTGTGCTCATCAGCCTGTCAAGACTTAACAGTCCAGTCTCAGAAGATGCTGAAGTATAATTCAAAGTGCCATTTACTAACATGTACCTATGCTATATAATCACTTGTCAGCAGCAGAGAATTCTCCTGTCACAACCACTTTCCTTTGTAGAAATGAAGATAACAAGACTGCCTTGTGAAAACCAAGTAGAAATGATGGGGAAGTTGTTCACAGCAGCTGGTTTCCTTAGATGGTGATAGCTAGATTCATGCAGTTTGACTACAGATTCACCTCTTAGGGGAGGTAGAACTTCTGTGTTCGCTGGCCTTTGTCATAATGGAAAATAAAAAATACTAAAAAATATTTTCCTAGATTTCATAAAATTTAGTCCCCTTTTACTAGCATGTGTTCATGCACATGCTATGACCATCCTTTGAAGGAGGTCTTTGTGAATGAAGGTGCCATGGGACAATTCCTGGCTATGTTTCATATAGAAATGTCTTAAATTGAAGCATTGGTAATGGTAGTTGTTGTTAGGTGCTGTCAAGTCGTGTCCAACTCATAGCCACCCTCATAGGGTTTTCAATGGCTGACTCTTTCAGGATTGCCTTGGGAGTGGATTGCCAGGTCCTTCTCACATACATTAGTAATACTACCCCAAATTATTAAGCATATTCAAAAGTCTTGAGAGACGTCCTATAATTTCTAAAGAAATGAATTAGGAATGTGGCATAGAATTCTTGGCCACTTTCCTTTCTGCCCTATGAATCAAGTGTTTATTGTGAGACAGGCTGAGCCAACCTAAGCAGTATCCTCTAAATTCTCTAGAAAATATTCATATTGTGGGTACTTATGCCAGAGATGTTTTGCCTGGGTGCAACAGTTGAGGTGTACAGTTTCAAAGTGATGACTCTGGATTAAGATAAGTGATAGCTCCAGCTAACTGTCTGAACAATGTAATTGGTATGCATCTGTGAGAAACTTGAGAACAAGACTTCCATAAAGTCACATTTGTATAAAGAAGGAAATTATTCAAGAGCAAAATGAGGGAGAAACTGATAATATGCCCCTCATGGAAAAGTCTATCATTATAAAAGTCAACAAGACAAGGTATACTGGTCAGCATCCTAAAGGAGAGAATACCCTCCTATCCCCAAGGTTAGAAAGTCACTACACTTTTTGAAATTAATTAATTGTAATTAGTGTTCGTCCTGAAGAATGGATCCTAGGTCATGACACAAGCAGTCTCCCTGCCTCCCCAGGGAATATAATTATCTCTTTGGATTTAAATAAAGAAAATGGAGGCCTGAGGTAAAGTATACATGGCTGTTTGCTGAAATACGATAACACAGAATAGTTGGTGTGCCTCTAGCACTTCTAGCAGTTATAAAAATGTATGTGTGACATAATGCCTCTAGCATTATAGGTTTAGAAATATTTTTTCATCTGTGGTCACCAGCCTTTAAAGACTTGACAGTCTAGTCTCAGAATATGCTGTAGTATAATTCAAGGTAACTTTTACTAAGATGTACCACACTATAAATGGTTAGTCAGCAGCAGAGAATTCTTCTGTCACTGGTGCTTTCATTTGTAGGAATGAAATTGATAAGATTGCCTTGGGAAAACAAGGTGGGAGCAATGAGAGTGTTGTTCACACCGGCTGGTTTCTTTAGAAGGTGATAGCTAGATTCATGCAGTTCCGTGGTAGTTTCACCTCCTAGGGCCAGCAGAACTTCTGTGATCATGGGTCTTTCTCATGATTGAGAATGATTAAAAAAAATAATAACTAAAAAATTCTCTCTAAACTAACTAAAACATTTCATAAAACTTAGTCCCCTTTTACTAGCATGCAATTCTTGCACATGCCATGATAATTCTTTGATGGAGGTCTTCTGCGAATGAAGGTGCTGTGGGACAACTCCTGGCTATGTTTCATAGAGAATTATTTTAAAATTGAAATGTTAGTAATAGTACCCCAAAATACTAAGCATATTCAAAAATGATGAGAGATGCCATAATTTGCAAAGAATTAAATTAGGAATCTGGCACAGAATTATTAGCCACTTTCCTTTCTACCCTGTGAATCAAGTGGTTATTGTGAGACAGTTTGAGCCAACCCAACCAGTGCCCTCAGCGTTCTCCAGAAGGGGTTCAAATCATGGGCCCCTATGCCAGAGATGTTTTACATCATTGTTTACATTGTAAACAACATTTACATTGTTTACATCATCGATGTTTACAAATGTAAACATCGTTTACATGTTTTACAACGTTTACATCGTTTACATCATTGAAATATTTGATGCGTGCAGTTCTAAGGTGAAGAGTCTGGATTAGGAAGAACAGATAGCTCTATCCCACTCAGTCTCCAAACAATGTAATTGAGTGTGCATCCTAAAGAAACTTGAGAAAAAACTTCCATAAAGTCATGTTGGCATAGAGAAGGAAATTATTCTAAAGCAAAAAGGGAGAGAAACTGATAACCTGACCTTCATGAAAAAGTCTACCATAGAAAAGTCAACAAGATAAGTTTTCATGGTCAACATCCTGAAGGAGAGGGTACCTTCCTACTCCCAGGAAGGGACAGGTCTATACATCAGGGGCTGCTGCTTTTAGAAATAAAATGGATCCAGTGTAGTAAAGGGAGATACATTTACTTATGAATTGTGACTGATGAATCAAGTGGGAGAAGGACTTCAAAAGATTTTTGATAGTCCTCAAATTTTCCAGAATTATAGTACTGAAGATATTGCCTTACCATACTTGTATCTGATCTCTGACCTTGGAAGCTAAGCAGAGCTGGGCCTGGTTAGTCTGCCTGCAAATACTGGGTGCTCTAGGCTTGGGAGAAGAACCTGGCAGCCTACTCCTGAAACAGCCCTCAGAAACCCTAGGAATAGCAGAAAAGCACTGATAGTCCCAGGCATGGCACAATGTTGAGCAGTGTTTTGTCTGTTTTTCAAAAGGTCACTATGAGTTGGATCAGACTTGACTGCGACTCACAACAGCAATAGAGAATTGAAAATGCAATTTTTGTGTAAAATCTGTTGTTGTTAGATGCCGTCAAGTCATGTCCTGCACCTAGCAACCCATATGTGGTTTTCAATGGCTGATTTTTTCGAGACTGCCATGAGAATGGATTGCCTTGTCCTTTTCTCATATTTGCAGTGCTAGGTATTGAACTCAGGACCTCAGAGACTGTAGAGTGGCGCTGTACCAACTGAGGTAATCCCACCCAGAATCTGTTAGTAACTGGTAAAAATAGAGTTTTAGATGAGACTGTGTAGTAAACAGTGGAATGTGAGTAACAGGGTTTAGGTAGGTGACTAGAATGAGGCCAAAGTTGGTATTTATGTATTATAGAGAAATTATAAAAGTTAAAGAGACTTGGTTAAGTGAAGTGAGGCTCAAAAATCACATGGACATTTTCCAAAAATTGTCTGAGTTAAATATGATATAAATAAACCTGCAATACCTAGAACTACTAGTGAACATGTTTCTATGGTGTCTTTAGACACACAAAAAAATGTCTACATAACCACACTTTGAAAACAATGTTCATTAACGCTGATAAGTCAAACCTTGTATCCCTAACAAGTAAATTCTGACTATTTACATTGTGGACACAATGATCAAAGTGTAAATGAATGTGAGATGTTTTAAGAAAAGTCATGATATTGGAGGTCTGTTCTTACTGGTGCCAGGTTTATAGAATGTAAACTCATTATTCATGCCATCATGAGACATAACATTTTTAATAAAGAAGACTGTGCTTCTAGACAGTGAAAAATAATTTCTCTTCATTGTGTTCTCAAAGTCTGAAGATGATAGAGAACAACAAGTTGAGCTTGTTGGGATAACACCATCTGTGGAACAAGAAGAGGAGGAAAGTGATCAAGTAGATAAAGAACTCGGAGAGTAAGATTTTAATATTTGAAATCTTTTCAACCATTCATTGAGTGATTCAGCTGTAGTTTTAGTAAAGCCCAAATTGAAATTCATTGTACACCTGCATTTTCATAATTAAACAGATTATTTTGTTTCAAAATTTACTTCAGAAACTCACAAGGCAATTAGAAATTCTTTTTGAATCCTCAACTGTTACATTGACTTTTTAATGATTTCAAAGTCACTAACAACAGTTTCAGTATCTAATCTGAACTGTTATTTCTGAGGATATTTTTTCTCTCTTTCTTTTGGTAAGGCTTTGCTTCAGCATCCCAACATTTTAATACCTAAAAGCACACTGTGTCTTTCTTAAATAATGTCATATATACCCCCATTGACTCATATTCTCTTTTTGCCTCTGTGGTTTTTTTTTTTTTTTCCATTATTGAGTATACCATGGAGATACAATCTTTTTCGTTGAGTGAATACATGTATACAAGGGATGTACAGCCATCACTTTGTATCAAGAAGGGATTTTTCTAGGGTCCCCTGAAAATCCAGGATGCACTCATATGCAAGTCCCTTACACAAAATTGTGCAGAATATCGTGTATCCTGCTCACATCCTCCAGTATACCCTAAATGACCTTTAAATTACCTGTAATACCAAATTATGTGAAAGACTTTGTTGATTATTGCTATTCCATGTAGTTTAGGAAATTATTACAAGAAACAAAGGTCTGCGAATGTTCATTATACAATGAGTTGTTTTTGCATGTATTTTTAATCCATAGTTAGTTGACTGCTTGGATGTATAATCCACAGATAAGTATGGCTGACCGTACATATGTCTGCCACTTATAAAAATGTGTGTATGACATAATGAGCAAAAAGGAGACTCAGTTTTCTACCATGTGGTATAAAAATGGAATGTTTTCCAGTGTCTTTGAACCCCCTGCACCACTGTTTCCATTTATTTGTTGAGTAGTTGAAAGTGTCTCTCCTTCTAACCTATGTTCTCTGTGATATAACTGTCTCACTGCACATGGTGTCATGTTTCTGGAATTTCTTTATGCTGTGAAGAGCCTCTACCTTTGTTCTTAAAATAGTCATTAAGTCTTTACGCTTTGTGTCTCTTGATTTCCTTGCTTCTGAAACTCACCCTTTCTTCTACTTCCTCATAGGTTTTACCATTGTTCTCCCTTTTTTTGTTACCTTGATTCCTTTGATGTTTTGTTTTGTTTGGCTTTTTATTTTTGTACCAGGGCTGAACCCAGGGCCTCAGACGTTCTATGTGTGTTGCTGTTGTTGTTCTTAGGTGCCATCCAGTAGGTATCCGACTTATAGCAACCCTACATACAACAGGCCAAACACTATTGTCAGTGCTTCCCTGCTATTCCTAGGGTTTTCAATGACAGATTGGTTTTTGAGAGTGGGTCACCAGCTACTTCTCCCAAGCTATGTGTGTAGTCCACCACTAAACTAACCCCAGTCATCCTCTGTGTTTTCCTGTGAGCTACCTTTTCTTTTTCTACACTGTGGCCAACAAAAGCATATGCACATACAACATACCCCAGTGTGTCAAATTTACTTCATTAAAATGCTTTCCAATAGTTAGTTTGAAACAACTAAGAGAAGATCATAATGTATAGGTTCGGTTCATCCCTGTCATAAAACATAATATGTGTTTTAATAACCACTAAATATATATACTTCAAGAACTTCACAATCTCATCCTGTTCCTTCTTACAGATCCAAGAAACTCTTACAAGTGGCTGAAAAATTAAACGCATGTGACAGAGGAGAGAATAGCTTGTATGGTTCTCCACAGACTGCTCAATTTGACAGAGAGGTTGTCACGTGCAGACGTAAGGTAATGTCTAATCAGATGGCAGCCCCATAACACAGAATCTGGGAAATGAAAATCTCTTTGTGCTTTCATCAGTGAAATGAAGTCTCTTCTTGTTTGCCTGTTTGGGTTTTTGGAATGTGGAGTGTTGAGTCCATGGCATAGAACATACATTGCACGTGCTTTACAGTGGGCTGCACACCTAGCCCATGTTTCATTATATTATCTCAAGACAGGGTCTCTCATGCTACGCAGGCTGCCTCTGGCCTCAGACTTGTGATTCTTTCACTTCAGCCTCCAGGATTGCTGGGATCCATGGCATACCCAACACAGTCTGGTGTACAGCCCCTATTCATGAAGTAATTGAAAATAAATTTGCTTAAGTCATTAGGATAACATGATGTACTTTGTACAATGCACATAATGTCTCCTTTGATCAGTGACATAATAAGGCATTCATTCTAACTCTAAGCGATTAAATACAGAATTAAAAGCACATAATCTGATAGAGGAGAATTACTTTACCAAGCCTCAGTATGTTTCTCCTTGAGGAACAAATGGAGATATGCATTCCTTCATTATGCAGCCAGAAATGGGACCTATAGATCTGTAGCACTGAGCAAGAGGAGGCTTTGGCTCTGGATTTCTGACAGGCCATACCACATATCCTCCCTGTCCTCATGAGAGAGCTTGCTACAGCAGTCTGGCCTGAATGGTTGGTGGGAAGGAATGACTTTGGGAATCTGGATTTCATGAGAGAGCCTGGTAACTTCAGGGCAGTGGCCCCAGCCTGCCTCGGATGGCCATGTCAGTTACCTCCTTCCAAATCCAAGAGTTGCCATTTGCACTGTGTCATGTGATCATGGCCCACTGAGGAGAAGTGGGAAGAAGTGAAGTATAAAATGTAAGTAGACAAAAGGATTCAAGGTCAGCAGAATTGGTGAACTTTTTGTGAAGTACCTAGGGGTATATTCTGGGCCCTTTTTCTGCCACTTTCAGTGATATGAAGAATGATTCAGAGTATTTTCTGTAGATGACATCTACCTTTGGCTTGTCACGTGCCTAAAGGATTAAATTTTATTAGAGCACAGAATAATGTCACAAACTAATGCTGATCACCAGTATGTATAACTCATGTGCTGCATACTGTCCTAAGTGCTTCAGGTTCATGATTAATGTTCCCACCATCTTTGTAAGGTAGATAATGTTAACATTTCCATCTTATAGATGAATAAATGAAAAAAAGAAGAAAATCAAAACAGAGAGGTTTAACATGCTCAAAATAACACAGCTAGTAGCTGGTAGAGCTGGGATTGAGACTCACCCCTCAGACTTTTCCATGAAACGACTAGTTGTTCCTGATATTTTCCCTCCAATGCCATAGTTTCCACCACTTATATATGAAAATGTCTAATTACAGTCAGTGAGGTGATGCTTAGATCCAAAATATGAACACTCACTTTGGGGATATCACCTCTTTTTCCCATTTCATAATCCTGGCCATTTGCATATCTGACAGGGTATGACTTGAAAACAAGAATGCTGTTATTTCAGTCCTAGAGCAAGGTCAGTGCACTTTTTTGGTGAAGGTTTAGGCAGTGTTACATG
>VMDO01042551.1:0-10476 GCA_007922755.1 Pedetes capensis | reverse complement strand
TGAAGAGATACAATAAAATATAAGATAAGCTAAAAAGATAGAAAATTATAAAATAGTTTGTTTTTTAGGGAACAGAGAAGCTTAAGGCAAATAGAACAATTACAACATTTGTGTTATTTTGACGTGAATACGGGTGACTTTTTTCTTTTTCCTTTATATTTTCTTTCCAATTTTTCCTCTGGGGAAAGTATAAATACATTTTAAAGACATCCCAAATACCATATATTCTATGAAGCTGAATTTCCATCTTTAAAAAAATGATTTGACCTTTTACAAATTATCTCACTGTTTGAACTATGAAATTAAGATCTGTAGGAGTTTTGATATACAGAAGGCAATTGAATTGAATTGAATATTGCTAAGAGAATGAAGTAAATACCATCTCTTCTGTTCATGATAAGTTTATGTTAATAATAAAAAAATTTATTTCATTTGGTAAATAATTCTAATGTGCCAGGCAACTTCTCTGAGTAGATGGATGAGATCCCTAATGTGAAAAAGATTTGCTTGTATTGAGATGCCTAGGTTTATCTATTAATTACTTTAATATGCAAAAAATTTGTTATACTTTCCATTGGCACATCATACTTTCAGTATTTTCATAAACCTTAGTAAAAAAGTATATTATGACATTAAAAATATAATTTATGCTACTGATATATTTGGCAAATTATAGTGTTTGAAATATATCAATGATTTTCATTTTGTTCTGAATTTTCAGTTTGTTGAGTAGTACCCATATTTTCATGAAGTTATAACTTTTTAGCCCAATATTATTGGGAGTTAGCTCAATTGGTAGAATGCTCCTATGTGCTCTCTGAGGCCATGGGTTTGATCCTTAGCACTGCAAAAACAGGGGAAGGACCTGGCAGCATACTTCTGAAACAATGCTAAAACTCTCAACCATCGAAAACCCTACAAATAACAGAGAAGCACTGACATAGTGCTGGTCACGGCACAGTGTCTGGGAGTTCCATTCTATTGTACACAGATCACTATGAGTTGGAACAAACACCACAGCACCACCAACACCAATAACAAACACATAACATAACATAATAAATCTGTATTATATGTGTAAGATGTAACAAACACATATATATTTCCTCACTCCCCTATTGTGGGCATTTAAATTTTTTCCCCTAAATTTTGCCAAATGTATTTATTTCTGATAAGTACCAACTGATCCTGGGCTAATCATACTGAGTATTACACAATGAGTTAATTCACCAAGCAACAACCTTTCTCTAGGTATTCTCAAAAGGTCACCATTGGGAGTAAGGGCACCATTTAAGCTGGGTGGCTGGCTTACTAATGGCAGCAAGATTCTGATTCTTTCTTTACCTCTTTTCTTAGAAACCTGTACATATAAGAACTTGCATAGACCCATCAATAAAACAATCTTCTGCCTAGACCACGTGGAAGGTTACAAAATTGTTTTGGATTCTATTTTATGCTTTCAGTCAAGCATTCTAACATTCATGTGGCAATAGAATGTCAGTTGCTTACCAAAAGGACTTTAATGATCACAGTAATGCAATACTTCAGGAGGTAGTATAGTGGAGTAAAATTCAACACTTATTTGCAATGTGCATTGAGAAAAATAATTTAAAACTTAACCTCTCAGGCTTCAGGTTTCTTCTCTGTGAAATACTAATATCAACCTTGTAGTGCTTAGTTTGAATAATTAAAAAAATTGTAAGTAAATTCCTTAACACCATACTAGATAATCAACTCTTGATTTATTGATATTATTATAGGTCTGAACCAATTATATGTATTCTAATAGTTCACACACTAATTTTGTAGATTATTGAACATGAAAGGTCAGTTGACATGTGGCCCATCCAGATCATGAAATTGTTTTTGTTCTTATTACGTGCCATTGAGTCAGGTCTAACATAGTGACCCTAGAGCAGAACAAAATACTCCTTGATTCTGTACAAAGCACACAATACTCTGTATATTTGAGCACACTGTTCCAGACACCATGTCATTCCATCTAGTTTGGGGTTTTCCCTAAACTAAATGTGGCCTGCCACTCTCTCAAACATGAGTGCCTTGTCCAGGGAGTAGGTCCCTCCTGACTACCTGTCTAAAATATATAAGGTACAGTCTGGCCATATTTACTTCCAAGCAGCATTCTGGTTGCACTTCTTCTAGGACACATCTGTTGGTTCTTATTCAAGCCAAAGGTATATTCAATGTTCATCTCCAGTATTATGACTCTAAAACACCCATTCTTCTCCTGTCTCCCTTATTGAATGTCCAGCTTTTGATTCCACTGAAAATACCATGGCAGAAATCAGACATACCTTTCTATTCAATGTGACATCATTACTTTTAACACTTTAAAGAGGTCTTTTGTGACAGCTTTTCACAAGGCAATGTGTCTTTTGCTTCCATAGATGTTTATTGTAGAACCCAGTAAACCAGAATCTTGGACAACTTCAATCTTGTCTCCATTTACCATGAAGTTGCTTACTGACCCAGTTGTAAGAATTTCTGTTTTCCTGATAATGAGGCACAGTGCATAGAGAAAGCTATTTTCTTTAATCTTCACTAGTAAGTGTCTCAAACGCCTTACAATTTCGGCAAGCAGAGTTGTGTCAGCTGCATAACACAAGTCGTTAATAAGTCTTCCTCCAGTCCTGATGTTACATTCTTCTTCATAAAGCCCAGTTTCTCAGATTATTTGCTCAGCATACAGATTGAAGAGTTACAGTGAAAGGATATGGCCCGGAGGTACGCCTTCCTCAACTTTAATCCAAGCATTGTTTCCTTGTTCGGTTCAAATAACTGCCTCCAGGTACATGTACAGATTCATCATGAGTACAATTAAGTGCCCTGGTTTTACTATTTTTTTCCCAGTGTTATCCATCATTTGTTATAATTCACACAGTCAAAGGCACTTGCATATTCATTAAAATGTAGATAGACATTTTCTGGCATTTTCTGTATTCAGCAAATATTCATCTGACATCAGGTTTAGATGTCCCATGTTCGAGACCCTCTTCTGAACCTGCCTTGATTTTCTGGCAATTCCTTGTCTATATAATGCTGCAATCACTTTCAAATGATCTTTAGCCCAATTTTCTTCTTCATCATTTTAATATCATTTGATAGTGTCCACATTCAGTTGGATCCCCTTCCTTGTGAATAGGCACAAATATAGATCACTTCCGGTCAGTTGGCCAGGTAGCTGTTTTCCAAATCTCTTGACATAAGCAAGTGAGTGCCTCCAGTGCTGCATGTTTTTGTTGAAACATCTCAATTGGTATTCCATCAATTCCTGGAGCCTTGTGTTTTGCCAATGCCTTGAAGGCAGCTTCCATTTCTTCCATCAGTACCATTGCTTCCTGATCATTTGCAAACTCTTGGAATGGTTGGTCATCTAACAGTTCTTTCTGGTATAATGACTCTTCCATCTTCTTTTGATGTTTCCTGCCTCATTTAATACTTTCCCTGTAGAATCCCACACTATTTCCATTCAAGGCTTGAATTTTTCTTCAAATCCTCAAGCTTAAGAAAAGTAGAGTGTGTTCTTCCCCTTTGCTTTTCTGTCTCCAGTACATGCCATTATCTTTGATTTCATCTTCTCAAGCTTCCTTTTGAAATCTTCTGCTTAATTCCTTAAATTTATCATGTCTTACTTTTCCTTTAGCTGCTCAAAGTTGAGAGCAAGTTTCAAGGCCTCTCTTGACATGTAATTTGGTCTCCCCTTCTTTTTCCTTTTTAATAAACTACTTTCCACATGAAGGAGGTTTTTGATGTTATGCCACAACTTATCTGGTCTTCTGTCATTAAATTCTAATGCTGTAAGCCTTTCCTCAGGTAGTGTCTGAACTCAGGTGGAGTATACTCAAGGTTATATTTTGGTTCTTGTATACTTGTTCTAAGTTTCTTCAGTTTATGAGCAGTTGATGGTCTGATCGACCATCAGTGCTTGGTCTTCTTCTGACATTTGATGGTGAGCTTTTCTATCATCTCTTTCCACAAATGTAGTTGATTTTCTTTCTGCATGATCCATCCAGTGATTTCCATGTGTATAGTTGCCACTTATGTTGGAGAAAAATGTATTTTCAATGTAAAGGTCATTGACCTGACAAAATTCTATTATACAATTCCCAGCATCATCTTTGTTACCAAGGTCATATTTTGAACTACTGAACCTTCTTTTTTTCCAAATTTGCGAACCACTCACCCCTAAGTATCAGTACATCCTGATTGCATATTCACTCTATTTCAGATTGCAAGAGTTGGTACTATATTCCCTGTTAGTGGTGGTTGCATAAATTGGAATAATAGTCATATTAACTGATCTTCCGAGTAAGCATGGTGATATTATTCTATCGCTGACAGCATTGTACTTCATGACAGATGTTGCTATGTCTTTTTGAAGATGACTGAAACCCTATTTTTCTTTAATTTGTCATTCCCAGCATAGTTGACTGAAAGATTACCTGATTCAAAATGCAATTCAGGATTATTGAGTACTATTGCTTCTTGTGTATTTTTGTATAAACGAATAGATAGAAAACTATTTTATTAACAGGTATATCATCCATGCTCCAAGCAGCCAGAAGAAGTAAGCTGAGGAGGCATTCCCAGGAATTTATGATGCTCTGTTTGATATTAAAAACAAAGTGAACACTCCATATGAAACTCCCAAGGCCCCTGTCAAGGAAAGTTATTGGCTGCTTCATTCTGCTGGTCACCAAGAAATGCAGGAAGCAGGAGCTATAGCAGCAGCCTGCTCTACAGGAGCTGGACACTGGCGAAGCCATGGACACCAGAGGGAAGATGCTGGAAAATTCATTTCCATTGCAGAAGCCTAAAAAAGGAATAAAGAACTCTCCTTGAAATATGTCTCCATATCCTTATACTCACAAAGTTTAATATCATGTCACATGGAAAAGAATAAATGGCTAAATATCCCCTATCTACAAAGAAGAATAGACAATGAAGAGTGAATTTAGAGCATGGAATCAAAAGTTAATTAGCTGGCACATAACAAACTAAGTCATTTTTCTACTGATAGTTATTGGGATAGATTCTATACTTTGTTCTTGTAAACATGACTGGTAAAGAAATATGTAAGATCTTCTCTTTCCTGACAGTTTCTAAGTATAAGACAAATTTTCAGAATAAAAATTGTTTTGCATCTTCAATTTCATTAGATATGACAAGAGTCCTTCAAGATGTTTTTATTTATATGAATTTCCACTGGCAAAGTAGTCAAGATATACAACATAGTAGAAGGAAAATAAAAGGTGGCATGGTTGTTGTTGTTGTTGTTAGGTGCCATCAAATCAGTATCCAACTCATAGTGACCCTCGTAGGGTTTTCAATGGCTGAGTCCTTTGGGATTGCCTTGAGAGTGGATTGCCAGGCCCTTCTCCCATTTTTTCGGTGCTGGGAATTGAACTCAGGGCCTCAGAGACAGCAGTGCAGCACTCTACCCACTGAGCTAAATCCCAGCCTTGTGGCATGGTAGAGAAATTAAAAAAAATTTCATTGTCACCATAACCCAAGGAATTCATGCAAAGAATGATCAATATGTTATACTTTAAGCAATATAGAATATCCTGTAAGCTCAGAATACATTCACAGAAGTATGATGATTTTTCTGGATTCTATAACGAGTTGCATAGTAAGGTGAAGCATGGTGGGGCTATGGTCAGCACTGTATGTTACAAAGGACACTGCCTTCAAATGGACGCATTGAAACACATCTACCCAGTGAGCCCTGAGAAGCAGAGGCTTTTCTCACTGCACACACTGTGTCACATGCAGCATAAGGCTCCTCCCCTCTTAACTTGTGGCTTTCAGCTCAGATTTCTTCTCTTCTGGGGTGGCTTCCAGGATGACTGCCCCTTTCTTGGTGTCCGATACTCGACAAGAATCAGCTTAGGGATTAAGTCTCATTTGTTAGTGTGCCTCCAGTCCTTACCAGGACGCCAAATTCCACAGTCAGCGCTCACATATTAAGAAATCAGTGTCTCATGTGTGTAGGACCGTGTCTGGAAAATGATGTGCTTGGCAAAGGAGGGCTCCCTCAGGGCTAGGACCCCAGGAAAGCCTATGGACCAGGAATGCAGCCTGCTGTCAGGATACTGTGATGTCAGTGACAGAGGGAGCGCACCAGTGTAGGTATGGGACAAGGTATCATTACCACTCTCACCAAATGACCCAAGTCCTACACATGTGATGTGGGAGTTCATCTTCATCCCAGCACTTGGGAGGCTGAAGCAAGAGTTCAAGGCCAGGCTGTGCTACTATGCTAGATATCAAGACCTTGTCTCACAAAGCCAAAGGCCCAATCAAACATACAAAATTCTGTGTAATATGTGAAAGTTGTGTGAACATCTACTCAGTTCAACAAGAGTGCAATAAGCATCCTCTAGGAATATTTTCATTTGATTCTACAGCCAAAGGCTGCCTGCAGCTGTAGCCCTGTGGCATCTGATCTCATCAGATCTTGGAAGCTAAGCAGGGTCGGGCCTGGTTAGTTCTTGGATGGGAGACCGCCTGGGAACACCAGAAGCTGTAGGCTTGGGAGAAGGACCTGGCAAGCCCCTCCCAAAATCAATCTGCCTTTGAAAACCCTATGAACAGCAGAGAAGCACTGACAATAGTGTTTCCCCTGTTGTATGCAGGGTCGCTATGAGTCGGATATGGTCTAGAAGGCACCTAACAACAACAACAACAACAACAGCTAAAGGACATGTGATGTAATTCTGCACCCTGACAAACATTGAATGTAACTTTCATCTGAAGGAGGTGGTGGCAGGATTTCAGGAGCACAGATGCGGGAGAAAGCCTGTCTGTTTCAATGCCCTCCTCTCTCTCTCACTGAGATCATGAGAGTGGCTAAGTTAATAAAATTCTCTGCTCTTAAAATCATTAATATATAAAATGAGTACAAAATTATATCTGTCTCATACATAAACTTCTGCATGGAAAACACTTAGAACTACTGTCAGCACAAAAATAGTAATAAATACATGGTTGTTCTTGTCATTTGAAGCACAAAGATTTTCTTAGTGTGCTGATAATATATCTGTTTTCTTCCCTTTTGTGCATGGCAATCTTTCACTGAATTGTAGCTACATATTTGTTGTAAAGTATAACTTTGGATTATGTGAATTAAATAACTTCATACAAGCAATGTGTGTTAAGTAAGTTTTAAGTTGACTTAAGTATTTAATCATGAGCAAGTGAAATCATTCTTTAACAGTGGCTTAGAAAGGATGATGAGTAATCATTTATTAGATAACATTTCAGGAATGATTATACTAAGGTTAAATTGAGGTCTTCTTGGATTATGAAATTGAGAAGCCATTATATGAACTTTGAAGATGAACTACTTTATGGTTTGTTTATTCTTTATTAGGTGTCATAATGTTGGGTCCCACTGATAGTGACCCTATATACAGCAGAAGAAAACACTCCCCAATACTGAGCTATGCATTTTTGTGTGTGTGTGTGTGTGTGTGTGTGTGTGTGTGTTTGAGCCTGTTATTGCAGCTCCTGTGCTTCTTCTAATTTTGAGTCATGCCACATTAGCAAATGGAGGTCCTAGAAGCTTTACTCCACTCCCATCATAAAGGTCAACTCTTTTTGAGGAAGCAACATTTCCCCAGTCATCTTTTGAGAGCCTTCCAACATGGGGGGTAACTTATGGCATGATTTTTTGATAGTGTTTCTCTGATCCTCATAGAGTTTTCAATGGCAGACTTCTTTTTTTCTTTTTTTCTTTTTCTTTCTTTCTTTCTTTCTTTTTTTTTTTTTTTTTTTTTTTTTTTTTTTTTTTTTTTTTTTTTTTTTTGTTACTGGCGTTGGACCCAGGGCTGCATGCTTGCATGCTCTGGAAGTGATAGACCACTGAGATGCACCCTCAGCCCATTTTATACTTTTTGAGACAGGGCCTTGCTAAGTTATGCAGACTGCCTCTAGTATCAAACTTGTGATCCTCCCACCTCTGCCTCCTGAGCTGCTGGGATTACAGGCATGAGCCACCACACCCGGCTAATGGCTGATTGTTTAAGGAGTGGGCAGCTGGATCCTTCTCTCTAATATGTCTTAGTCTGGAAGCTCAGCTGAAACCTGTCTACCATGGTGTTTGAAATACCAATGGCATAGATTTCAGTGTCACTGTAAAATGAAAGCCCACCCAGCATGACAAGCTGACACATGGGGATATAGTCTGGTAGCCTTCCTTAACAAAAACATTTATTTTTCATTAATATCTTGGTTGACTTCAAGAACCACAGTTTTTTCCATGTTGCTGAAGCCAGTATTACTATACGTAGCTGCTGTGAAGGTAGAGAAGAAATACATGTAGGGAGGTACAGGGCGATTTTATTTCTCAGAAATTAAGCATCAAAACACAATACATGTATTCACTTAGTGTCCATAGAGAGGTACTGACATTATTTTCTAATCACAGGAATAGGGAGTCTCGCTATGTAACACACTATGGGCAATATTAATCCATAGATTTAATCCCATTTTATGTGATAAGAAAGTTAATAAAACAGATTTAACTTTGGAAGAGTATGAGATTAAGAAGTCTGGTAAAAATGGGATTTCATTTCTGATTATTGTATTCCATCACTGTTTATTTCCCTATTTTAATGCACATATTTTTAAATATATTTACTTAGAGTAAATCAAATCCGTCTCAGTATTTCAGTAAATGTTATGGAACAAAACCAAGAGAAATCAAATTCAGATGCCAAACAGTGGAATCTTCAAACAATTTAAATTTTGCTCAATGGAAAAATAAGTAGAAATTTCAACAGAAATTCCAGATGAAGTACACAATTAAATATAAAGTAAATAATTTCAGAATCAGAATGAAATGAAGAAGTGTTTAAGATGTTTGGATTAGAACTTCCTGAACCTGAAAATTGGAAAAATTGCAGAGGAAATGTTCTGTAAACAAAATGATACAGTATGAGAGAATTATTTTATTGGCCAGGCAAGAAATCTCACACCTGTAGTCCCAGCAACTCAGGGGGCAGAGGCAGGAGAAACATAAGTTCAAGGCCAGAGGCAGCCTGTGTAAACTAGACAGACCCTCTGTCAAGACAAAATATCTAAGAAATGGATGGGGGGTGTAGCTCAGTGTTAGAGCTCTTGCAAACTATGTGGGACACACGGGTTCAACTTCCAAGCATCACCAAGAAAAGAAAAAGAAAAAGAAGTATTTGTTATGAATATAACAAATTATTTTAATAAATGTGAAATTTCTTTCAAATCAACAACTTCAATACTAATAATTAATCTCCACTTCCCTCCCCCTGGGGTGTGCATGTGTGTGCATGTTTGATTTAGGAAAAATTAAAAAGAATAAGGAGATATGAAACCTAACCCTAAAGATGTATAGTGAAGAATAGCATCCTAAGACTTCTACTGTTCTTAGAAATAGAACCAAAACCTTAAAATGAAAAATAAATGTCTTTTGAAATGGGTACAGTGACACACACCTACAATCCTAGCAGTATGAGAGGCTAAGCCAGGAGGATCACAAGTTCAAGGCCCGAGGTAGCCTGTGCAATTTAATAAGACTCTATCTCAAAAATGGGGATACGGGGCACAGGTCAGTGTAGATCACTTGCCTTGCATGCACAAAGCCCTACACTCAACACTCAACTACTGAAATAAATGATTAAACAAACAAACAGACAGACAAATAATAAACCCATTTTGCTCCTTCTGTGTCTAGCACTGCACAGCTCGTGGTTCTCAGGAGCCTCTCAAGTGAGCAGCAGCTCCAAATCCTGCATGCTGAATACATTTAGTGAAGTGTCTGCTCCTCGTCCATCACGCTGAATGTCTTATTCTCATCATTCCCTAAGGACAGACGTAAGTGTCTGCCGACTGGAGATGAAGTAATGATCTGCAGGCAGCAGCTCTCTGGGATTGAAGGCAGATCTGAACCAGTCTAACTTCCCTCTCTAGTTTCATGCATGTCATAAGCACTGACAAGACTAGAGATAAGTTTTCTCTGTGACACCAGGGTCCCTTTAGTGTTTATCATATTATACTTGAGAAGGCAGAGTACACATTGCAGAAAGTGAGGAAAGAATTTTGTGGGCACAAAAGGAATCCGCCATCTGCTTCCCCATGTGGGTCACATTGCCCACTACCCAGATGCCCTCATGGCGGTGGGCTCCACCATCCGGACTGATTTGTACACTGGCACGATTACAGACTTCATAATGTTGGACACTTGGAATCTGTGGATGCCGACTGGAAAGACTGGCAGAAAAACAACAGAAAGGAACGTCCTTTTTCTTCTCCTGGGGTTCATATGAAACATTCCACCAGGCTCTCTGATATTTTATTATTGCCAAAGGCAACAAATGATAGATTAATCTAGCCCCAGAAAAGCAATCGATCTCACTGTTGGTAAAGAGAGAGGGAAGTGCTGGTGGCCAAATAGAACACTGAATGGAATGATCTCTA
>VMDO01042550.1:0-10479 GCA_007922755.1 Pedetes capensis | reverse complement strand
ATCCGATCCTCCTGGCTCTGCCTTCCAAGCTGCTGGGATTACAGGTGTGCGCCACCACGCCCAGCTAAGATGGAGGTATCTTAAAAAACTGAAAATAGATCTACCATTTGTTCCAGCTATAACACTATTGTGAGTTTACCCAAAGGGAGATGTGTTATCATACCACAGAGACACCTGCATCTCCATGTTCAATGCAGCACTTTTCACAATAGCAAGGATATGGAATCAACCAAAGTGCCCTTCAACAGAAGAATGGATAAAAAAACTATGGTACACATACACAATGGAATACTACTCAGCAATCAAAAAAGAAAAAATGAAATAATGCCATTCACAGCAAAATGGATGGAATTGGAGAAAATTATTTTAAGTGAACGAACACAAGCTCAGAAAGAGAAACACCACATGTTCTCACTCATATGTGGGAGTTGAATCAAAATTATAAGAAGGAAAAAATCCTATACAAAGGTCGGATCATAATAAAAGAAAAAAAAAAGCTAAGAATAGTATTATTATAGATGTTCTAGAAAATGCATGTAATAGTTCTGACAAGGTAAAAAGAAAGTTCACTGCAGGAAAAGTTTCTGTCTTAAACAGAACTGGAACCCAAGGATATATAGAAAAATATTACCATGAAAAGACAAGTAAGTGGTAGAGAAGTCTTTGATGGGGGGTGTGGGATGGGGAGGAAGCGTACAAGAGGGTAAGGGGGAACCTATATGAATAATGTACAACAAAATGCATATATGGAAATATCCCAATGAAAAGCATGTCAGAACGAATCACATTAAGGTATACATTAAAAATTTCCAATAAAAAAAATGTGTTCTATGCTTGTTCTGATGTGATAGTAGAAATAGAATCCAGAATGCCGTATTACCCACTGCTATCATAATCCCATTCAACTTCAAAAATCAATAATACACAGATTGTTGTTAGGTGCCGTGGAGTCGGTATCCGACTCATAGCGACCCTCATAGGGTTTTCAGTGGTTGATTGTTTCGGGATTGCCTTGGGAGTGGATTGCCAGGCCCTTCTCCCATTTTTGTGGTGCTGGGAATTGAACTTGGGACCTCAGAGACTGCAGCACAACACTCTACCAACTGAGCTAAATCCCAGCCCAATACACAGATAGCATCTCTTAAAATGTGTATACATTTTTTGGTACCCACAGCATATATATATCTTTAATTAACTTACTCTTCAAATACTGCCTCTAGCACTTATTGGCTGTGGGACTTTGGGGAAGTAAATTCCTTGAGCCTTAGAGATCCCATTTGAAAATTGGTGTAGAAATCACACAATTGTAAACATCAGTTTTAAATGAGATAACATTCCAGAGCTCCTAATGCAGTATCTGGTTCACAGAAAGCACATGCTAGGAAAGATTTGTATTAGGGCTACTCTTTTACCCTTGCCAATGGAATAGTTCTTTTGGACTTCTGGGGATTGAGTTAGAAAAAGGGCAGTGGGAAGATCGATGACCTGACATTCTCCCTGGGTCCCCTTTGACTCCTGGAAACTTGTTGAGAGGATTTGTGGTGATCGTCTAGTTCTGGGGCAGAGGATCTTTCAGAGGAAGGCAATTATTACCCTTCGATGGAATTTCACAGAGGAGTGTCTTTCCCTCAGACAGAGAGCAATCACATCCATTTCTGCCAATACCAAAGAAAACAAAGCAAAACAGCCGGCCAGTGGCTAGCTTCTGTGGAGACTAAAAGATGATTCCTCACCTAGAAAGGGAGTTCAATGTTTCCTCAACATCGACCCCCTTCCTCACTGCAACTTTCTATGAGCACAAAAAAAGGAAGAAGATTGTGGAATCAAACTGCAACAAGGAAGGACAGAAAAGGAACAAGAAAGACAAAGGAATGAGGTAAAAATCATGACAAGTGGCTGATTTTTCTCTGTGTGTATCCCCAGAGACCATAATCATCTGGTATCACAAAGAGTGGGGACTGTCTCTGCTCAAAAGTTGGTCCTATCCTTATTCTAGCTTTTCTCTTTTTACTGTAGGTTTGAATTTATGAGGAAATGGAATTTATTTACAGATTCAATAAATGTGTGAATCCATTTTCTAGGAAGTTATGCCCATATTCATGGCAGAATGGTCTATTTCTTCTTTACTGTTCCCATGGCAGTTTACTGAATAATAGAAAAATTCATTTTCAGTCCCACATTTTCTTTTTTTTTCTGCTTTTTTATTAGAAATTTTTAACATACAACTTAATGGGTTTCATTTTGACATGCATTTCATTGTGACAGTTCCATATATGCATTTTGTTGTACATTTCACAGATAAGTTCCCCCTTACCCTCTTGTGCACTGCACTTCGTCCCCTCTCCTCCTTCCCCCCCTCCCCGTCGCACCTCCCACCAAAGAGTCCCACATTTTCATACAATGAAATGTTGTTAGGTGCCGTGGAGTTAGTATCTGACTCATAGCGACCCTATGTACAACAGGTGGAACACTATTGTTAGTGCTTCTCTGATATTCATAAGGTTTTCAATGGCTTATTGTTTTATGGGAGTGGGTTGTCAGGTCCTTCTCCCAAGCCTACAGTCCCTGGTGCTCCCAGGTGGTCTCCCATCCAAGTACTAACCAGGCAAGTACTAACCAAGTACTCACCCTGCTTCGCTTCTGAGATCTGATAGGATCGGATGTCACAGTGGTATGGCTGCAGGCATACAACAAAATATGTCTACTCTAAACCAAAACGTGGGCTTCCCAAGCCCCTTCCGGAAGTTAAATTGTAATTGGGTGGTCTCTTCCTGATGCGCAAGGCAGGTACAACCTCTGTTGGCACAGCTGTGCCATCCCTTGGCCATTACCACCCCTAAACTGTCAGGGATGGGATTTGCACCAGGCTCTCACTGGTGTCAGCCACTCATGACAAGCTATTCTGTACAGACACTGCAGAAACCATAATGACTGGACTCGCTCAGACACTAAGGGGTCAACTGTACTGATTGTAGAGCTGTGGTTCCCAAGTAGAGGTCACAAACATCTGGAGGCAGGGGAAGAATTACAGAGCATCTGTGTGAGCACTAAGTATTGCCTCAGGTTAGATGAATAAGTAAGCATTCAAGGCTATGAATTATTTTCCCAGTCGATATAAATGCTGATATGTGGAATAAAACACAGTCACTTAAAATCTTTATCTAACTCACGACTATACATTTTAAAACATGGGAATGGATAGAGAGAATTATAATGGTATAATTATGAAGATGTGAGAGGCCAGGATGCATGAATTTGTGCTTGTGCTTTGTGCTGGTGTGTATGTGTTTGGAGAGAATTTAAAAAGTTACTTTTCATAAAACTTGGGAACTAATGTTCTACAACTTGTCACATATGAAATTAAGAGCTTCTTATAAATATCAAGTAAAATACCTAAAATAGTATATATATCTATAAGGTATTGAGGTAAAAGAGATTAAATGAAAGAAAATATATTATTTGCTAAGTGCACTGTCTGGAAGATAGTAAACACTTGATGAATTTCAATTATTGCCATTATCAGAAACAGTAATGGATTAGTAAAGTATTAGGAAAAGTATGGACTGGCATGTTTTTTTAATAAACTAGTTAATAAGTAAAATTAGTTCCCACATCAGAACAAAGCACAGTTGGTTAGACTATCCTGGCTCCCAAAACACTGTGTTCATGCTCTGTTGCAATCACTTGTAGGGCTCTTTCCCATTCCCTGTGGTCTTTGAAAGAATGAATTGTACACTATTAACTTCATATCCCCAATAATATGTAGTACCCAGCATAGGGATGTGCTGGGTAAAATTTTAATGCATGCAAAAAAATAAAGATCTTGCAGCATGTCCTAGAATGTATATGTAGACATGCAGAAAGAAAGCTTACAGGCACAAGATTTCCAAAGGCAAGTGAATTTATATGTGAAGAGTAGGGAGAAAGATGTAGAATGAAACAATCAAAATTTTGAAAGTGATACTCTGTGGGGAAAAATGCTTATTCATGTCTTCAGTGAAATTTAATGTTAGATTTCTGATATTAGAAATCACAATGCTTGTATTCTGCTTCATGTTTTATAGAACTTTTTTATAGGAATGTTGTAACATGAGAATTATTTTTTCTTATTTTGTGCATTGAGAAACTAAATCAAAATAATGGCTATTTGATTTAAGGTCATATAAGAGTGCCCTGCAGCTGTACCACCCTGGCATGGGATTCCAACAGATCTGAAGCTAAGTAGCGTCTGCCTGGTTAAAACTTGGATGGGAGATCAGGTGCTATAGGCTTGGGAGAAGGACCTGGTAGCCCAGTCCCAAAACAATCAGTCATTGAAAACCCCATGGATAGGAGAGAAACACTGACAATAGTATTGGGCATGATACAGTGTCATGTTTCATCTGTTGTACAGAGGGTCACCATGAGTTGGACTGGACTTGAGGGCACCTAACAATAATAACAACAACAACAACTAGAAACAGTAAAATTGGAATTGAGTCAAAGTCAAGTCTTTCGAGACCAATGGTGTTCAGCAAGACATGGAACTTACTAGGCATTATGGAACACTTGTCAGTTATCAAAAGATAATCATGGCTTGGAATGAATAGTGCTGAACTTGATCTTGTTGGTGGTGTTAGGTATCATCTAGTCAGTGTCCAACTCATAGTGACCCTATGTTGAACAGATGAAATAGTATTGTTAGTGCTTCTCTGCTATTTATAGGGTTTTCAATAGCTGACTGTTTTGGGAGTGGGTTGCCAGGTCCTTCTCCCAACCCTGTAGCACCTAGTGTTCCCAGGTGGTCTCCCATCCAAGTATTAACCAGGCCCAACCCTGCTTAGCTTCCAAGATCTGATGGGATTGGGCACCACAGTGGTACAACTGCAGGTGAACTTGATCTAGAAAATTCTGATTCAACTTAGGTGATTACATGAAATTAAATTATGGAAAAGTTTTATTTGGTATAGCCTACACTAAGAATGGGGCTGAGGTTTAGCTCAGTTGGTAGGGTGCTGTTCTGCACTCTCTGAGCACCTGGGATTGAAACCTAGCACTGCAAAAATGGGAGAAGGACCTGGCAGCCCACTCTTGAAACAATCAGCTAATGAAAACCATATGAACACCAGAGTAGCACTGACATAGTGCGTGACATGGCACGCTGTTGGGGAGTCTTTCATTCTATTGTACATAAGGTTGCTATGAGTTGAATCTGACTTGAGGGCACCTAACAAACACACTAAGAATTGACTACATAGGGGACTGTGTGTTCACATTTCACTTAAATCTCCCACTGCTCAGATACTATTGAGAGTGTCCCTGTAGGATTATAAAGGAAGGCATAAATTAGGATTCAAGTGTCTTATTCCTTAAGGTAAAGTATAGCAATTGCACCAACTGGCAAATAAAATATCAAGCAATGGCTTCCAGTTTAACTAATGAACTAGTTCAAATGTATTAAGGCTGTCATGAGTTTGTTTAAAAGAGAAAAGCCTTATTATTGAAGTACATATATCCCAAATTCAGATGAAGAAGGAAGTTTAATTATTCATTCCTAGGTAATGTAGAGAAAATTAAATGTAATTATACATTAACTCTTCTTTAAAGGAAATTATAAACACAATGAACTTCATATTTAACTAAAGGCTGAGATCTTAAACAAACGATGTCAGAGTTCCAGTTTTGTGATCCACACTCTAATTATGCTCAGTCTTGTAACACAGGGATTTCCACAAACATCTCCATTTCATGTATTCAGCAGATTGTATTTTTTGCAGAGCATTTAAGAGTTTTCTGACTGACAAAATAAAGTAGACTGGCAATTTAGAAGAAAGTCATGTCTGGCTTCTGACAGGATTTCATCTTTAGAAGTCTCTACAAGGTTTGTATAAATGTCAGCCCTCAAAAAAGCCATTCAGCTTTTTTTCCCTGCCTAAATACATCAAGACAAACCAGGATTGTATAATTTTGGCAGGGGGAGGAAAAAGTTCAGATTACACATAACAGCATTAAGGTTCATTTTTACCAACATCAGCCAAGAGTGTGCATTGACAGGAAAATATAATCTAGCAAATTAAGAGCAACGACTCAAGACACTGTGTTCACTACAGATAGGGATTGGTCAGGAGGGTGGAGTGAATGTTATATTATAAACATGGAAACATACGGCCAAATAAGAATTTTTGGCTGGTGACTATTTGAAGGAAACTTGAATAATTAAATGTAATACGGGAACAAATTAACTCTCAAATGATCTACCTCTTAAACCATTTGTTTGAAAGTTATTTTAACATATCTAAATGACTTTGGGCATGGGTTTAGCTCAGTTGGTAGAGTGCTGCTCTGTACTCTCTGAGGCTCCAAGTTCTATCCCCAGCACCACAAAAAACGGGAGAAGGACCTGCAACCCATTATTAAAACAGTCCTGAAAGAATCAGCCATTGGAAACCCTGTGAATAACAAAGAAGCACTGACATAATGCTGGCCATGGCATGGTGTTGAGGAGTGTTTCATTCTGTTGTATGTAGGGTTGCTATGAGTTGGATTTGACTTGACAGCACCTAACAGCAACAGCTGAATTTAATACTGATGAATTCAAGAAAAACAAGATGAACAATATTGGCTGTAAAGTATAGAATTGTAAAAACAGAAAGAACATGTTAGTGATCCTATGTGTAGTTCATTTATTTGAAAAAAATATATAGTTTCTCTTATTACTTCTAGGTTTCCTTCTTCCCATCAGCATACTTGAGAATACTCAACCATTAGCCAAGAAAATTCCCCATATAGAAAGTCCAAATATTGAATTTGAAACTCTCCTGTAAGCTATTTTTCATGAAAGCCCAACAGCAACGACATAAGAAAGTTGGCATCAGCTCTCTTACCATCTCCTGGGTCCACGATCTCCACTGTGGTCACTGCAGGGAACTCTAGGGCAGCCAGCACAGGCTCTGAGAGAATCACCTGGAAGGTCTCAGACTGCTCATGCTCCCCATCACTCAGGATCCGCACTCTCCACGTGGCCCTGGTCTGGCCCGGGTTGAACTGCACTTGCTTCTGTGCTTTGCCCTTGAAGTCTCTGTCTTTTTCTGCAGTCCCATCTCTTGTGCCAATACCTCCATAGAAAGATAATATCATTTTCTTAGTTTCATTTACTATTGGGTAATTCTTTTTTTTCCCACTGCTGGGGATCAAACCCAGAACCTTATGCCTTCTAGGCAAGTGCCCTACCACTGATCTACCTCCCTGGCCCTAGGATTATTAACTTTTTAAAAACCTAGATTGGTAAATTTTTTTGTGTCACTTTGTCTTGCAGAGGAAAGTAGAGCCTACTTTGACTCTGTGAAATTGATAAATGAGTGTGGGTCTCATGATGAACGTGTCGTACTGTACCTATTGGGTAGTTCATGATTCTGTCCTCTTCCTGCCCTAGTTATGATAGAGCTATAGATTCTTTGAGCTACGTTTGTGTTAGAATTTCATGCAAAACCAGGCTGAGTAAATTTACATTTGTGTTCACAATATCTTTATCCTTAAACATTCATAAGTCTTAAAACTCTTCACATTGATTTTTTTCTATGTGTTGTTGCATATCACAAAAACACAACAAATATTCCCTAACTAGAAAATATAGGCCAATAGAAACTCTGTGTCAAAGAATTCTTTGATAATCTAATTCACAAATAGACAAACAGGTTAATAAAAATTTAATATTCCCTCAACATTTAATAGAACTAGGCTCCTAAGAAAATGTAATTCAGTGTTTGTCAACATAGTCATTATTAGGTTTTCCTTTGTGGAATACTCTAGAATTCGGTGAGACTGTGTGAACAGAGTTGGAGAGATAAATGCCCTGCCTTATGGCACTAATTATACTGCCTTATGGGCAGTATGCTTGGTTTACTCTGATGGTTTGCTCAAGGTCAGTTTCAGTTGGCTTGGAAAGGTTGACGGATCTCTACGTATCCAACTATATCACAAGGAGGTCACAACTATTATAATGCCAGGTACTGAAACCATAGGATATATTATCCAAAAAGAAGTGAACAAGTTCAATGCCATAGAAAAATTACAAAATTACAACAGTATTCATACTTGTATATTCTTAAATATTGAATCAGAACCTCTTAGTGAATCAAATTAATAATTTTCAAGTATATTTCCTTAAACATTGGCATTTTCAGAGAAGTTGGTAGAAAAGACAGACTTAAAAGAAAGGAAAAATAGTCTTGTGACTGTTAATTTTTTTTTTTTTTTTTTTTTGAGTACTTGGGATTGAACCCAGGGCCTCTTGCTTATATGCTTTGCAAGTGCTGTACCACTGAGGTGCACCCTCAGCCCATTTTTTTACTTTTTTAGATAAAATCTTGTTAAATTACGTGGACTGCCTCTGGTCTCAAGCTTGGGATTCTCCTGCTTCTGCCTCCTGAATTGCTGGGATTACAGGTGTGTGCCACTGCATCCAGCTTGTGACTGTTAAATTTTAAAAGTCTGAAAATAACTTATTTGTAGCATTTCTCATTTATTTGAAGAAATTACCATATTTTTAGAAAATATCATATTTTTAGAAAGACCAATTCAACCACAAATATTCATTGAGTAGTTACTATGTGCCAGGCTCTGTCCCACCTGCTAAGTCTGTTTCAGAGAACAAAACAGATAAAAACATTTTCCTCCACCACTTCAAGGAGTGCTCACATAAGATGAATTTGAGTGTTCATTTCTTCATCTGAATATATCACTAGATGTTCGTTTAATCTTAAAGTGAGGATGAAAATAAATGTTCTGTTAAAAATACTGGTCTTGTAGATCTCATGAAAATAACTGACAGATAAATATTGCATTACATGGTTCTTTTTCAGTAGCAGGTATCCTGTGATTTATTTAACAGCAAGATGAAAAATGGCATAGAACAGGAATTACCGTGCTGCATATCTGATTCAGTGCTGCAGACCTGCTGTTAGCTCTCTCCTAATGAACACAGAATGCTTGTCAACACCTCTTGGATTCACCACAATTTGCCACCAAGGTGATGGTGAAAGGAACCATTCTTGATGAGGTTCCTGAACACAGGCTGCTCACTGACCCATCTATCCCCAGTGGCATGACCAATAAAACACTGCCAGTCTGCTTCTCATAGCTACTGCCTGCTTTTCTATTTGGCTGGGTTTTGTCCGTCAGCAAAGTATTCTTTTCCCAGAGAGTCAAAAAGCAGTTTAAAAACAAAAAGCAATCTCCATAAGTTCCAACTAATCATCTTCACCACATGATAAAGAAGTTATCCAATGAGATAAAATATTAGTTGCAACACCAAATTCCAACTGTTGTCACTAAAAAAATCCCATGATTTTTCACTCTGAGTATAAAGTGAAACTACCACTGCATAGTTTTCTCTTACATGGAAAAGTAGCACAGGGGTTGTTAGCAAGACACCTTTGAACTGAGAGAACAGATTTTATGCCCTTCCTCAGCTACAAAGCTGTGGGACTGTAGATTTAAGAGATACTGTGGTGCTGAGGTTAAGAGTGTGGGCCCTGGAGCCAGATCTCAGCGGTGCTCTTATTAGCTGTATAAATTTGGGAATATCACCACTTCTCTGTTTCCTCACCTGTAAACTGGAGGATATAATGGTATTTTTCTCATTGGGTGGACCTTTGTAGGACATTGGGAACATATGTGCCAGGCTAGGCACATAATAAGAACTCAATATGCATTAACTATAATTATCACTTTATAGTCATTACCCAAGGCAGTGCCTGACACATAACAAATATGGAAGAAACATTGGTTAAGTTAGTGAACAAAGGGTTGCTTTAAGGCATAAGAGAGATAAGAAACATGCTTAATGGGTTTAAGGAAGTTTTTTGCTTTGAATAAATGTTTTAATGCCTGCAGCTGTACCACTGTGGCACCCAATCCCATCAGATCTTGGAAACTAAGCAGGGTCAGGCCTGGTTAGTACTTGGATGGGGACAGCCTGGGAACACCAGGTGCTGTTGGCTTGGGAGAGAGATCCAGAAACCCACTCCCAAAAAGCAATGTGCCATTGAAAATCCTATGAATAGCAGAGAAGCACTGACAATAGTGTTTCACCTGTTCTAAGTAGGGTTGCTATTGGTTGGACACTGACTCAACAGCACCTAACAATAGCAAATGTTTTAATAACTAGTAGCAATAAGATCTTTGAGAAGCAAAGGCTACCGTGAAGTACAAGTATATATTTATTTTATTAGATGATTTTAATGGTTACAAAATGAATAGTCATCTGTGCCAGGCACAGTGGCGCACACCTGTAATCCCAGCGGCTCGGGAGGTGGAGGCAGGAGGATCATAAGTTCGAGACCAGAGGCAGTCTGCGTAATTTAGCGAGACCCTGTCTCAAAAAGTAAAAAAATGGGCCGAGGGTGCAACTCAGTGGTCCAGCACTTGCAGAACATGCAGGTGCGAGGCGCTGGGTTCAATCCCCAGTACCAAAAAAAAAAAAAAAAAAAAAAAAAAAAA
>VMDO01042549.1:0-10479 GCA_007922755.1 Pedetes capensis | reverse complement strand
GGAAGTGGTTCTGCCCAGATATTTCTTCTCTTTGTGATTGCATGGCCAAGTTCAGAGTGTGTCTTTTAAAGTAGAGTCTAGGCAGTTGAGAATTTTGATGAAGAAAATACAGCCCTAGATTGTATAAACTCTGTTGTTTCTCTTGTGGGATACTTTTTACTTTTTCACACATATAAAGTCAGTGTCTGACATTGTCTTCATGGGTATAGAGCAGCAACTTTATTATTTCAAAGTACTTCATTTTAAGAATGGTTTGATTTAATATGCAATTACCAAAAATCTCAATGTTTTCCACTTTCTATAGAATAAATAGAAAGAATACAACTCATGTTGAAGGAAGTGTATTTTGAAGATGTCATTTTACACCAATTATACTGATTAACTGGAGGGCATTGAAACTGTTAAAATCATTAAAAATTATAAAGGAAATCAACCATCATTAAAAATTATAAAGGAAATCAACCATCATTTAAAGACTTAAAAGCCGTATATCATAAATAATTCTTATTCCTTTAACTCACTATGATTGTCATTTTATAGCAACTATTTGTCACAGGACAAATTATAAAAAGAATGTAAATTCTAACATAGTCTAACTTTGCAAACATTTTTCTAACATCTTCAGCCATCACTATGTGGACATAGCTATAAAATAAACCAAAAGATTAAGTAACAAAGCAGTTTTTGGAAATATTTGGATAGATTAGATAACCACCAGAATTTTCTGTTATTTCCATGTTTGGTTCTGTAGAACATTAAGCAGGGCTCCCAGTTATCTTGAGAGTGGGTTGTGAATTCCACTTCCTTCTGTCAGTTGGTTATTTATTATATGTTGTTGTTGTTGTTGTTGTTAGGTGCCGTCGAGTCGGTATCCAACTCATAGCGACCCTCATAGGGTTTTCTATGACTGACTGTTTCGGGATTGCCTTGGGAGTGGATTGCCAGGTCCTTCTCCCATTTTTGCGGTGCTGGGAATAGCACTCGGGACCTCAGAGACTACAGTGCAGTGTTCTACCCACTGGGCTAAATATATATATATTTCACCAATATATTTCCTCAAGTGATCCCAGCAATTTGTTGGCTTTTCTTTGTAGTACTAGAGGGTTAAACCCAGGTTGTCCCGCAAGCTAGGCAAGTGTTCTACCACTGGGCTGCAATCTCAGATCCTTTGTTATTTCTTATTTTGAGACAGTGTCTTGCCAAGTTGCACAGGCTACCACTTTTGGCCTCAAACTCATGATTCTCCTGCCTCACCATTCCGAGTAACTGGTAGTACAGGTGTGTAACACAGCACCCACTTTGATTTCATTTTTGATTGTCCAAAACAAAGATCAATACACAAATTCTTTGAACTTGAAATTTTAAACATTAAATGAAAGAAATGAAAGACCAAAGTATTAAATTAGATGAGTTTGATTAAATTTTAAGAGCTAAATTTTCTACTGACTAAATATGAGATGATAGCCATAGATTAAAGCTTTATATGTCTTTGTTATTTTCTATGTTAGATGCAAATAATTGTACCTAACTTGGATAGGATTGCCAAGGGAATAAAATGAGATTCTGTATGTGAAGTGTTTAAAACAGGTCTGATATACAATGAGTAGTTGATAGACAAGGAAGCTGCTATTGTTATAAATAAGAAACTAAATTTTGTGAATGCAAAATAAAACTAATAGAGCAAGATTTATTCAATTTGTGTGCTAGGGGATTCAGAACATATGTTGAAATATCATGATTTGTTTATAATGTCTATGATTTCTTAAAATATCATTTTCTTTCTAATTTTGCTAAGTACCATAGTATAATTCTGATCATTGCTCATGCATGTTGAATAAGTTCATTAAGAATTCCATGCTCCATAAAAATTTCTACCCCAGTTAATGGATTTAGGGTGGTTACAAATATGTGATGTGACATTCTCCTATGTACTGAAACAAAGACAATAGCACCCTATTGTATCTATTGTCACACTGATTTTGTGTACAATACAAAAATGGAGCAGATGTCTGTGACAATTGGCTACTGAGAGAATGATTATTAATACTCATTGTAGTAGGTAAAAGTTCGGCTTCACACTCTTTTGAGTGTTTCATCCACATATAGAATCCTGAACTTTAAACCAGTCGACTTGGCAGGTGCCTGTAATCTAAGAGACTTGGCAGGGTGAAGTAGGAAGATGGAAAGTTTAAGGCAGAGGCAGCCTGTACAATTTAGTAAGATTATGTATCAAAAGCCTCCAGCCATACCACTGTGGCGTCTTATCCCGTCAGATCTTGAAAACAAAGCAGGGTCAAGCCTAGCTAATACTTGGATGGGAGACTACCTGAGAACACCAGGTGCCATAGACTTGGGAGAAGGACCCAGAAACCCAGGCCCAAAAAACAATCAGCAATTGAAGCCCTTAGAATAGCCAGCCTGCAGATGTAGCCCTGTGGCATCCGATCCCATTAGATCTTGGAAGCTAAGCAGGGCCAGGCCTGGTTAGTACTTGGATGGGAGACTGCCTGGGAACACCAGATGCTGTAGGCTTGGGAGACGGACCCAGCAACCCACTCCCAAAAATCAATCTGCCATTGAAAATCCTATAAACAGCAGAGAAGCACTGACAATAGTGTTTCACCTATGGTATGTACGGTCACTATGAGTTGGATATCGACTGGACGGCACCTAACAACAACAATATGAATAGCAGAGAAGCACTAACAATACTGTTTCACCTGTTGTACTATGTCGTTATGAGTCCAATACTGACTGGACAACACCTAACAGCAACAACTGTACGAAAATGAAAAATAAAAAAGGGCCTAGAAGTGCAGCCCAATGTAGGAGCACTTGCCTAGCATTTCTAAGGCCAAAACAGTACTGCCAGAAACAAAAACAAAACAAAAACTTCCAAAATTTACATCTCATGTTCTCCATTCCTGTTATGAAGGGAGGAAAAGGCAGATGTCATAAGTGGGCAAAACAATTTCTGTTTCTCTCCATCTCACACACACACACACACACACAAATGCACACAATAACATTTTCTCATGCATACACATTTTTCAATCAAATCAACACTATAAAAAATTTATGGCCCATAAATCACTAAGTTTTCTGATATTACTATTAAAATTTATTTATAGTTTTTGAAATTGATTATAATGATAATCAGACATCAAAAATTATAACACTATCTGAAGCTTTTGTTGTTAGGTACCATGGAGTTGGTGTCTGATTCATACCAACTCTATGTACAACAGGAAAAACAGTATTGTTTGTGATTCTTTGCCTATTCATAGGGTTTTCAATGACTGATTAGTTTTTGGGAGTGAGTTGCCTGGTCCTTCTCCCAAGCCTACAGCACCTGGTGTTCCCAGGTGGTCTCATCCAATTATTAACCAGGCCTGACCATGCTTAGCTTCCATGATCTGATGGGATCTGATGCCACAGTGGTATGGCTGCAGGTTTCTGAAGGTATTAGGATGATCGAAAAAAAATTCTTACAATCTGATTGTACCCAATACTCACCAATCACATTTCCTTGTTTCAGTTCTTATCTATTTTAACATGTGAATTTTATTTAATTGAACATATTACATACAAAATATTTCCTACTTTTAAAATTCTACAGCAAAAACCTATATGCTTTGCTGTTATATAGCCTTTTAGAGAGTAATTGGGCTGAGATTTAGCTCACTTGGTAGAGTGCAATTCTGTGCAATCTGAGGCCCTTGAGTTCAATTCCCAGAACTGTAAAAGTGGGAGAAGGAAGTGGCAGCCCACAACTGACACAACCCTGAAAAAAAAAAAAGCAGCCAATGAAAACCCTCTCTTTGGGGTTGGGGTTTAGCTTAGTTGGTAAAGTACAACTCCGTGCTCTCTGAGGCCTTGGGCTCAATCCTCAGTACTGAAAAAATGGGAGAAGGATGTGGCAGTCCACTCTGAAACAATCCCCAACCAGCCATTGAAAACCATATGAGGATCATTGTGAGCTGGACATGACTTGATGGCACCTAACAATAACAATAATTAATGTCTGCATAACATTCTATTAATATTCTCTAGTGACTAATTTACTTAATACTGTAATGTAGAAATTTAATCCTACATACTTGTCATGCACATATACACGTGTATCTTAAAGAGTACTAAATATTCAGCATTATCTTTAGCATAACTATCTCACACTTAGATAATTGCTACCAACCTTTTCAGGAACTACATGCAGTGGTCTCCAAATGAACGAGTGGTGAATCCAATATGTATAAGAAAAAATGCAATAGTAATAACTGAAACAAAATGACTAGTAATTATTCTATATTTCAGATACCTTCCATTCTTTATTTCATATAGTTCAAAATAACCAGAGAAGATGGTTATTTTTATCTTAATTTTCCAGAAGATGAAACTGAGTCTGAAAGGGTTTAAAGTGCAATGCAAGGAAAATATGCAAAAGGCAGCCTCGATCATGGAGATGTATGTGTAGTCTTTATATCTTATCTACTGTAGTTCAATCAAGGTTCTACTCACCCTAGTACAAACACAAATGAGACATTATAGAAACAGTTAACTAAAAAATAGTCCTTGACAAAGAAAAGTAGTTCCACGAGCCTTTTTCAAGGTAATAATACTAATTCAGCTGCTCCCACAATACTATTATTCAGAATATTATTAATAAAACTAAGAAAGCCTTTTGTAAGAGAATATCATCATTCTAAGGGTAAAGAGATGACAGAAACTGAAGAAAAAACCTTGAAATCAAAGAACAACAGTAACTGAAGTGATTGAAGGACATATTTCTTAATACTTTAATATCACTTTATGTGGTGTTATGTCCTTTGGGTTTCTGGAATAGGTGGTGCTGCTTCTCTCAGGTTTCAGATTACCCACTCATTGGAACTACTGGGAAACACTAGTAGCTTGAAGTTGACGATACATTTAGCACTATTTCATGTAGTTACTGAGTAATTACACTATCCTTTCTAGGTTATCTGCTTGCTTGAGCAAGAAACTAACAAATTAACAAGTGTATTTAATAAACAGATACTTCATAAAGGTTTCATAGAGGTGAAATATATTTCTTTGTATTAAATGCTATCAGTATGCTTATGTGAACAGAAACTAAGATCCTGTTTTAAAATGGAAATAAAGTCTTTTTAGATAGACTCAAAGTCATGCTGCATTGTGCAAAAGAATCTGAAAGGCTAGCAGGCTATGAATCTTTCCCTGCTATTGTACTACTTAGGTTAGTCCTTAAACCGTTGCAGTATCAGAAAGAGGAGTGATTGTAGGATCTATCATTTACTTCCCATCATTAGATGAATAAGGAAGCAATAAAACCACAGATCCATCTTGGTTTCTGGCTTTCATACGCGCTTCTTCATTGGTGACCTGGTGAGCCTCTGTTTAGGAGAGTGTTCTGTGTTTATATTGGGGTCTCATTAATTTTCACTTAGTTTCAGATTATGTCATTCTGCTATGAACACAGCTGTTTGCCTCAATAGATGGGAGGTTATTTATCACTCCCTACAATGACTTCCCTCTATTATATTCATCTTTATCAGCCACACTGCTTTGAAAATTTTTCAAATCCATTTCTATTAAATTTTGAGATTTCTCATTATTTCAATCAAAGAAGCAAAATTGGATTTTGTCATACATTTTCTATTTTTCTAGGCTTTAGTAACTTTTTTATTGTCAATATGGGACAAATTAAAGATGAAATTTAATCAGTATTCCAGAGAGTAATTTTGGGTCATGTTCTAATCCAAGCTCATATATCCTCAATTTCTTTATTAAAAATAGCCAAGCACTTTATAGTGGTAACACACTAATCACTACAGTGTTTCCCTTTTAAACTGGTTGATTACATTGAGGCTGGCGTAAAAAAGGAATATTATGGCTTATAAATGGCAGTGACATTTAAAAAAACCTTTAATATACATATATATTTTGATAAGTAGAAATGTGACATTTGTGGTACAGTTAAGGGTTTTGACAAGCTGTGCTAAAGCCAGTGTTGCCTTCTCTGCCCTGGTGAGAGTGCTCAGGTCATGCATGAGGTAATCCCAGTGCACACGGTCTGTTGCATAAACCTGACAACCTGTTGCTGGAAGGTAGTAAGTTCATTTGTCGATGTCCACAATACTTATAAATCAACTTGGCAACCCCTTTCCTCAGTGTCAATAGAGTGAACAATCTGACTTCATAGGGCAGATAGATTTACCTTCATTTATAGCATTAGAGCTTCATAACCTCTGTGGAGTTATTGAAATAACTTAGTGACATTCTTCTATTTTTCTTTAAATGCCTTCAGGTAACCCAAAGATAGACTATCCTGAGTAATGCTTATTTAAAACTTATGGGAAAGTTAAATCCTAATACAGAAAAGATAACAATATAGTATATGATAATATATTTTTTATTACTTTGAATGTTATCAGTAATATACTGCAATGCTTTGGAACAAAGGGACATCCAATTGGGAAAGACAAAGACTGAACAACTGACATCTCTAGAGATGGTTTTGTATACTTCCAAATTTGGCTACATTATATATTTGAGAATTTTTAAAAATGTTATTTTCTTGAGCCAGGCACTGTGGCTCACGCCTATAATCCCAGCGTCTCGGGAGGTGGAGGCAGGAGGATTGCAAGTTCGAGACCAGAGGCAGTCTGTGTAATTTAGTGAGACCCTGTCTCAAAAAGTAAAACAATGGGCTGGAGGTGCACCTCAGTGGCCCAACAGTTGCAGAGCATGCAAGCTCAAGGCCCTGGGTTCAACCCCCAGTACTGGGGAAAAAAAGTGATTTTCTTATTCACTACACATTCTCTGATCTTAAATCCAAAAGATGAAAATAGAAAGAAAAGAATAAAAGAGTAAAGAGTTCTTGCTTTTTTATAGATATACATTTCAAAAAGCAATAAACTCTAAGTGGCAATCAAACTTTTTTTTTCTTTTTGTGGTATTGCAGATTGAACTGAGGTTCTTATAAACTCTGGTCAGGCTCTCTACTAGCAAGAAAACAACACTTTGACAAGTAAATTGTAGGAAATGTATCATCCCAATTTAAGTAGCAAATTTTATTTCAAATGATGTTTTGGGCTAAGTGAGAGAAAAATAAGCTTGCCATTTTCTCCTGTTGTTCCAATTTATTTCGTGTGCAATATAGAAGGCAGATTGTAACTTTGCCCAAGGTAGCCTTACAGCTATGTTAAATGCCAAAGTCAGCAAACCCTGACTAATAACACCTTGATTGAGCAGATAAAGCTTGTCTGTACCTCAATTCCATCTCTTAATCTACCACTTGTCCCCATGCTGTCCACAGTTTGCCCAAAGCCTTCTTATATTAGTTTCACTCATTATTTCCAACTTCTCCTGAGCTCTACTTCCCTATCAAAAACTAATATGCTCCTATAATGCCCTTCTGTAGTCAACTGCTGCTCAGAGAAATTAATGACACATTATTAATGACTGGTGCTGACATGTCATGTTTTCTCTATTAGGTTCAATGTGTTAAAAATCAAAGGAATGTGCACTTTGCTTATCTATTTCTATGTAATAAGTCACTCCAAAACTTGGCACATTGAAAATCAATTATTATATTATGTCTCGTAGCACCTAGAGGTTAGGAACCTAGAAGGACTCAGCTGGGCAGTTTTGCTTTGTATTCTGTCATGTGAGTTTAGTCAGAAATTGGCTAGAGCTGGAACAACAGGTTGCTGAAACAACTGAAGACTGGCAGGGTAACATTTAGTACAAATAGATGTCAGGCATCTCTATGCCAAGGACTTTGGGCTTCTTTGAATCATAGCAGTCTCAAGGAAATCAGTTTGCTTCCAGCAAACTGAAGGATCCGAAGATGAGCATCATAAGAGAATCAGGTGAAAGTACTCAATACTTTTATGACTAGACATTGCAATTAATGGAGTATAATTTCTGCTTTACTCCATTAGAGGAGGCAGCACAAAAGGCCTAGTGAAATTAAGTGGAAGGGAGCACAAACTCTACCTTGTGTTGTTGGAGTGACAGGGTTCTAGGAAAACATGAAGGCTAAGAAGATATCTTTCTAGCCATCTATGGAGAATATAATATGCCAGATTTGATAGTAGGAACATTTTGTGCTCTTCACTAGGTTACTTTTTAACATACTACTTCCAACAATTTGAAATAAATATCTATTAATATGTAAGGGAAAGTAAAATTATAGGACAGTTGATGCGATGCCATTTAGGAATTTTTCTTTTCTGTTTTATTTTCCTCCAGGAAGACTACCCAAAAATATGTAAACTCTTATTTACTTCCTGCATGTTCATTGAAGAATATTTTTAACCTATATAAGTATTGGAAAAGTCAAAATCTCTTTGAAAGTGTAGCAAACATTTACAGAAATTCGCAGGAATACTAAACTTTCATCTTAACATTTGCAGATACAATACAAAGAACTGCAAAACATTCAAATATTAGTCCCTCATCAGTCTTCTCACATATCTGTTTTTCTCTTTTCCACTTGTTAGGTTTTTGTTTTTGCTTTTGCTTTTAGCATACAATGATTGTACAAATAATGGATTTCTCTATGACATTTTCATACATGTATATAATGTACTTTGATCATATTCACCCCTATTACCCTGTTTTGTCCCTCCTGTTCCTCCTACTGGTCTTCTTCCACTTCCACAATAGTCTCACTTTTATTTTCATGTCATTTTTTATGTAGATCCTGCATATGAGAGAAAACATGATATTTGTCTTTTGGAGTCTGTTATATTTTACTTAACATGGTGTTCTCCAGTTCCATCCATTTTCCAGTGGGGTATCTCTTTCAGTGGTCTGAAAAAGTAGAATATATATATATATATATATATATATATATATATATATATATATATATATATATATATATATCTCCCATAGTTACATGCTTTCCAAGGCCATATCTATACAAAATTGTTATAGTGCAGAAATTGTTGTTGTTTGGTGCTGTCAAGTCAGTATCCGACTCATAGCGACCCTCTTAGGGTTTTCAATGGCTGAATGTTTCGGGATTGCCTTGGGAGTGGGTTGCCAGGCCCTTCTCCCATTTTTGCAGTGCTGGGAATTGATCTAGGGACCTCAGAGACTGCAGCACAGCGCTCTACCAACTGAGCTAAATCCCAGCCCTAGTGCAGAAATAAGGACATTAATATTTGACCTGAATATCTTACATTAGCAGGCCAAAGAATAGACTCAGAAGCATTTTAACATTTTGAATGTTTGAAATATATATACATTTTTTTCAAAAATAATTGTAATAAACAGCCTGATATTGATCCATTCTGAGGTTTTGCAGTCCCCAATTACTGTCAAAAAGTTTCATTTGTCACCTGCACTTAGGCCATCTAGTTGACTGCATATTTGTATTATATTCTGAAACTTTAATTGAATTTAGTAAAAAGAACCTATATAAAGGTTTCCTTTAGACTTCCTCTAAGGCTTCCATGTGCTTTTTGCTATTTGAGATAACAACATCTATTATGTAAGGTAATAATTGTCATTTTGAAAAGAAACAATTGATTTCACCAATTTATTTTTGGCCCTAGTTGCTTTTGGTCTTGACTTGTATGAAATTAAATTATTGACAGGATCTAAAAATATTCACACAATATGCACCTGACATTAGGATATATGGTTATATTTCTTTTAAACTTGGATATATATCAAAAATATTTAGCTCATTCTTGGAGAAAATTGCCTCCAAAAGAAAGAGCAACTAAGATATTGGTAAATAAGATGTAAATAACATCAGGCATAGATACATATTTATATGATTAGGAATCATGAAATTTGTTATTAAGATTGCTCTGTTTTATGTAATGTGTGGTGGTGCCCACCTGTAATCCCAGTGACTCGAGAGGTGCAGGCAGGAAGATCACAAGTTCAAGACCAGAGGTAGCCTGTGTAATTTACTGAGACTCTGTCTCAAAATAAAAAGTAAAAAATGAGATGGGGGAGCTGCTAGGTGGTTGAGTGCCTGCAAAGCATTTGTGAGGCCCTGGGTTCAGCTCCTCAGTAGTGAAAATTAAAAAAAAAGATGGCTCTATTTTTAAAAGTTTTTGGAAATAAAGATATTCAAGGTAATAGTTGCACTTAAATACAAGCAAGAAATGGAAACATTAGAGATTTCCACCTCTTGCTAATATTGAAGGACAAGGTGTAGGTTTTTCCTTTGCCTCAAACAATGAAGAAAGCAAATTATATGAGAAAATGGTTTTGGGAGTATTATACATAGAGTTATAAGGATAGTTACAATTAAGAAATGAAGACAAAGTGACACCTGCTCTTGCCTTATTTTGTTGACTGGATAAAGTTTTTAGCCTATAGTACAAGAAAGGGAACTGAAGCACAACATAGTTGACTTTGGATGTCCTGGAATTGTGAGTTCAGAGAGGACAAGGTGAGTGGATTCTAAAGGCAGTAATTACAGGAAAATTTGTAGCTTGAAATTCCTATGTT
>VMDO01042548.1:0-10480 GCA_007922755.1 Pedetes capensis | reverse complement strand
TACTATGAAATTTACAAAAGCCCAATGGATTTCATTGTACAAAAAATGAATTGAATATGATTGTTTACTTGGGAAAATAAGCAGCTATTGTTCTTCTCTAAAGGATATAAAATCTTTTATATATTGAGTTACCTCCAATTTTCTTGAAGATTGTTCCCTCTATTAAGTGTTTAGATGATCTACATAATCTACCACAAAGGATATTGAGAAAGCAATAAGAGAAAGATAATTTGAAATTACTTTAGGAGGTTGTTAGAGTTCCAAAAGAGATAGTATGATGGAGATAGATGCCACTGCAACTTAAAGATGAATTATCATTTGCAAATTACTATGAGATAGAAATGTGCAAGATTTTTGCCCAATTACAGGAAAAGATCTCTTCCTTAATGAGATTCCATGTGTTCATTTCAGGATGTACTAAGCTATTGCCATTTATCTAATGGTATAGTATAAAATACTCAGTAATTCTTCAAAATCATAATCCATATAGCATCAATCCCTGAGAGCTTGGTCCAAGTGTGTGTGTGTGTGTGTGTGTGTGTGTGTGTGTGTGTGTGTGTGTATGTGTATGGAGATTTAAGGGCAAGCCTATTCAGAGCAATGGAGACTACTAAATTGGAATGAGCTTCCAGTCTTCAAAGTAATTGATTAGATTTTCTTTGTGGAGACTCATGATATACTATCTTTCTCATTCACTAACTCTCTCCACTTCTCTCGTGTAATGCAGTATTGTTTCTACCAAAATATTTGAGATTTTAAAAAAGAGAAAAAGACATCATCAGCCAGAAAAAACAAAAATGTACAGAAAGAGAAATGAGATTTTCACTATTTGTTTGTACGATTAAGCAACTTGTACTTTTCTCTTTCAAAATGGCTTCAAGAGCCTACAAAGGCACCGAGAGGATATCAACTGCAGATGTTCTTACAAGTGTGTCAAATTTGTTTGGGAGGAATATTTTTCCAGGAAGAATTTCATTGTAAGACTTTAAAAGTGCTAATAGGACAATTATCTTAAACAAATATATGTGAACCAATGCAGTGAACAATTTCAACTTGTGCATGTTACCTACCTGATATAATAAAATACCTACGGACCACAAAAGCAATTTACTTCAAAAGCCATAATTTTCTGGATAAGAGGACCCATATTCACTACATAAAATTATCAGCCTGTATCCTAAAAGATTATAATTTACTTCTCTCTCTCTTTTTTTTTTTTTTTTTTGCAGTACTGGGGGTTGAACCCAGGACCTTCTGCCTGCATATTCTGCAAGTGCTAGACCACTAAGCTGCACCCCCAAACGATTGTTTTTTACTTTTTGAGACAGGGTCTCACTAAGTTATGCAGACTGCCTCTGGTCTTGAACTTGGGATCCTCCTGCCTCCGCTTCTTGAGCTGCTGGGTTTACAGACATGCACCACCTCGCCCAGCCTACTTCTCCTTTTGTTTGCTAAAGTGTTAATGGTGTTTGCATGTGACACCAAAAAGAACTGGCCAATTCCATGACAAAATCTAGTTAATGTTTTGGTTTTATATATTCTAGACTACCATCACAAGCAAATTTATATTTTTATGTTAAAATTCAGCCTAAGCACCATTTATTTTGTGAATAACTAAATGAAGTCAATCAAACCTCCACTTAGTAATTTGTTGTTGTTGTTGTCGTTAGATGCCCTCGAGTCAGGTCCGAACTCATAAGGACCCTATGTACAATACACCAAAACAGTCCCCATCATTGTGCCATGCCCAGCACTATGGAAGTGCTTTTCTGCTATTTATAGGGTTTTCAGTGGAAGATTGTTTTGGGGTTGGGTTGTCATATCCTCCCGATTTTGTGGTGCTGGAAATCAAACCCAGGGCCTCATGTTGTTGTTGTTGTTGGGTGCCCTCGAGTCAGTATCCAACTCATAGCGATCCTCTGTACGACAGGGGAAACACTATTGTCAGTGCTTCTCTGCTGTTCATAGAGTTTTCAATGGCGGATTGATTTTTGGGAGGGGGTTGCCAGGTCCTTCTCTCAAGCCTACAGCTTCTGGTGTTCCCAGGCGGTCTCCCATCCAGGTACTAACCAGGCCCGACCCTGCTTAGCTTCCGAGATCTGACGGGATCGGATGCCACAGGGCTATGGCTGCAGGCCAGTGCCTCATAGAGTGCAGAAAAGCACTCTACCAACTGAGATCAACACCAGTCCACTTACTAATTACTTAGTAATTAGATACTAACAAATTGTTTTTGGAAAAAGTTCTTAGTTTTACCAAGTTTCTCATATTTTTCTAGATCAACATTCTTATGTACAGTCAGTGACCATGTTCACCAAAAGAGGACAAAAATTTGTTGTATAACACCAATACAGTTTAACTTTTTAAAAAATCTCACTAAGGTTCCTTGTTGATAAATGTACAAAAGCTGTAAGTAGTTTACAAGAGAGGAAATAGAACTAGCAAATGTGTAGAAAACAATATTCAGCCTCATTTATGATCAAGGAATGGCAAACTAAGAGAAGATACCAATAATTTACTTGTTTGAAATAGACATTAAAAAATAATGCTCAAAGTTGGAAAGGATACACTGAAAGGAGCGTTCATACGCATTTCTAATGGTAATGTATATCATTACAATCCTCCAAATCCTCAAAAATGTTCAAACCTTTTGGCTCATTAATTCAACTTCTTGGAATCTACCCCATGGAAATAATAAAAAATTATTGAAGAAGTTCCTGGTATCTTTATATGGCTTCTGTTAAAATACTCATAAATGAAGAGGGACAAATATAAATATCTAATAATAGGGGAATGTACATTTACATTATGGTATATTCACTGTGCACAACCATTAAAATTATAGCTGTAAAAACTGTGTAAAACATGTAAGAAACATCTAGAGGGAAGAAAGCAGCATAAAAAAATCATGTGTATGTTATGACTGAAAGGAAATGGACCAGAATGACAGCAATCACTCTTATAGGCTAGTAGAATTATTAGAGAAGGTTTTCATTCAATTTTGTGAAGAATCAAGTAATTATGTTGCATTTATAGACACTGTCCCCCACAGCAGTTTACTGTTTCCTTAAGAAAAACAAAGGTAAGAGAAGAATCAGTCAAGATTATACATTCTTTTTAAGAACTACCTAAACCCAGTGTTATCTGAATTGGGTAATCTGCTTTAATATAAGAAAGTTTTACTGAGGAAAAATTAGTGTGATATTTACAAGGGGTACTATCCCTATTTGCTAGCTATTCCCTAGGTACTGTGTGGCCTGATTTCCACTACCTGTTTTGCTATGAAGGCAATGTTCTAATAGCCTTTTTGTTCTGAAGTAGAGTGAGAATTTTTGGTGAAGGCTCCAACTCATAATCAGCAGCTGTGAGTAGGATCAGCCTATCTGTGTTGAGAACAAACCAGGAATAGGTGACCATGTTGAAAGGGCAATGTATATGATTAAGAATGAGAAAGAGAAAGAAAATGAAAGGGTATAGGAAGTGAGGTTATCCCCAATGCATACATATCTAAATAGAATCATGGATTCAAAAGCAATATTTTAGTTCAAGAACTCTGTTGCAGATTGTATATGAAAAGGTTGGGGAGAAGAAAGGAAGGGAGGAGAGAGAAGGAGGCATTTTGACTGACGTAAATATGGCATTGAATATACTCACCATTTCTTGGCAAATCAGTCTAAGTTTCCCTTCAATTTCATATACAAACATGGAATTTTTCAACCAGCAGAATTCTTTGAGATAATTCAGTCTCTTTATTTTGCAGTTGGAGAAACAAAGCCCTGAAAGAGGAAAGATTATTTAGCATCTAGGGTCACTCTGCCAGGTATTCTTCTGAAAGGCAATATGGAATACTGATTAAGATTATGGCCATTGGAGACAGATTGGAGGAATTGAAATGTCAGCTCTGGAACTTACTACCTGTGTGACACTGGCAAATCACTTACTCTCTTCCATGATTTTCTTTATCTGGAAAACAGGGATTAAAAACAGCACCTGCCCCATAGGGCCCTATAAAAATGGAAATAGTTAATATGTGAAAAGAACTACAAAAGTATCTGGTACCTGATAACTGCCAGATGAGTCAACTGCTGGTGTCACTGTTTGCATTGCCACAATTCTGTCATTCTAAAGCCAGTAACTTCCACATAGCAAGGTGTCTTTCCCTAGTCTTGTGGGGACTAAATACATGAACAAAGACCTCCATGGATCTCTTCTGAAGTCATTTAGAGTTCATCTGATTAGCAAGTAGAGAGTTCAAAGCATAAGAGCAAACCACAGGTGGCGTCATTTAAATTTATTCTTTGTAAACTATCTGAATGGATCAGCTACAGTAGCTAAGCTAATTGCCTTCTTTGTTTTCTCTGTTCCATAACAGAATGTATTTTACATAGTCATTTGTTTTAAAGTTCATCATTATCAAAATAATTGTGAAATAAAAATTGTTTTGATGTGTATAACATTAAATATGCATTTGCTATTTCTGTGAGTTGACAGTATTATCATGTCTCAGTAACTGACTTGACACTGGACTTCCTGGTTGCCATGTTGGTCATTGAATGGAAAAGTCAAGGACACAATTATGAACATACTCTCTACCACAAAGTATTTGAAATAACATCTTACCAGAATTACTTTGCTTTCAAACATTGTTAGATTTAAAATACCAATCTCTCTCTTAATATTTTTGCTTTTTTCCGAAATGAACTATTCACCAGTCAGTTCAAGCTCTGCTTCTCAAAGCTTTGACAAATATCACAGTTATAAACTTGCAAAGCCCTAGGCACACAGAGTTGTATGTGCCTCCATCTCAGGTGTCTAAGAAAATGTGGAATGTTTCCCTTGTCACCTAGGCCCACTGGCATAAATTTTCAGACAAAAAGTTTTTGTGGAAGGGTCAGGGAACTTTTACCAGTTTTATGGTTTGAAGGAAGATTGCTTCCACGGACACTCACTAACCTCGAGTAGGTGTGACATTCCTAACTGATTTGTGGCTGTGAATAGCTGTGAAAATCATTCAATTCACAGTGGCTATACAAATCTCTCTCGCACGCTCGCTCCCTCTCTCTCTCTCTCTCTCTCTCTCTCTCTCTCTCTGTCTTTCACACACACTTACACTTTCTGTCTCTCAGGAATGTACAAGTTGCAAATAAGCAAGAGAAGGTATAGATTTCTGTAAGGGTAATTTTAACAGGATAAATCAGAGTTGTCAAAATACATTAGACATTAGCAGTGAGATGTTTCTAATTTTTAAATTCAACTTGTTAGATTTGAGTGGCCTTAACATGAATGTAGATTCCAACCAACAGAGGCTTAAGGAGAAGCATTATTCTAGCCATCCTGAGCATTATTCTGATCATAATCTGGATTATCATGAATAAAATACTTGTGAGAGCAAGTGAGGAAATAGAAAATGTAATTAGAAGATAAAATAATATTTTCTAATCTCTATAACAGAAAACTTTTCATTAAGTTCTTTTTAGTTATAAAATCCTTGATTGATATTTTTGCATTGTCAATGGCCATATGTGGAAAATAGCTCTCCACCTCCAAGTTAAAATCGTATTGAACAGAGAACTGCTTATGTTGGTTGAAGTTAAGCGAATTTTATTTATGCTCCAATTTCTCGGTGAGAGTCCAGTCCTAGATTACAAAAATGCATATCTGGAATTCTGCCTTGTACAGGTCTCACTTTGCATCATTAAAAGTAAAGTCAAGGCCTGCAACAGTAGGGCTGTTTGGCTTCTAAAGAGCATGCAATGGGAACCTGAGATGAAAGAGATTTAAAATGGCTTCATAATGTAGGTGCTCAATGGACTTTCAAAAAGTATTTGTAGTGACAGTGTTAGTGATGAACAAATAAGCTGAATCAAGCATAGTCCTTTCCAAACACCTCCATTTTTAGTGGAAAAACACTATTTTGTTTTACAAAAAATCATTTCATTGTCCTTTGTACTAGACTTGTTTATCTATTGCTTATATTAAGCTGTGAGTTCCCTGGGGGTAGAACCTATGGCTTATTCACTTTCACATTCACTCTAGGCCTTTTGAGAGTACTCAACAATTGTTTGTTCAGTGATTCAAAATGTATTGACCAAGTGTCTACTATGTGCTATTCTGAGGGATATAGCAATGAACAGGACAGATAATACCTACCCCCAAGGAGCTTATGTTTTAGTAGGGAAAACAAGTGACAGACATAAACAAAATAGACAATGTTTACTTTTGTTGAGAATTTCTTTGAAAGACATACTGAAAGGAAGATGATTAATAAAAAAAAATTTAATACTTTTTCAGCGGGAGATTGCAAAGGCCCTGAAAGAGGAACATGCCTGGTGTTTGTAGAAACAAGAAGATTACTGCAGCTACAGTGCATAAACTAGGAGGAAAATATAGGGAGATGAGTTTAGAGAGATTAGGGTAAGGATCTTGTAGGACATTGTAAGGAGTTTGGTTTTTATTTTGAGGGAAATAGGATATCATTGCTGTTCCTGAGCAAGGCAGAAACATGAATGACTTACATATTAAAACTTTCATGCTGGCTTCAGGAAGAATGTCCTATCAGAGGGTAAGAATATAAGCAGCAGTCTAATTAGGGGAATATCACAATAATCCAGGGAGGAAATGATGACTTGATCTAATGTGGTAATGAGGAAGTGGATAGATATGGTTAGAATCTGGGTCTATTTCAAATATAGTATTAACAGGATTTCCTGGTGGATTGCATATGGGATTAGAAAGATAGGAGTTAAAGATGATTTGGCCTTCTTTGTCTTGAGCATACATCTACCAAGAGAGAGAAGACTTTATGAGCAGGTTTGGGAAGCAATGAGAATCAAGAGTTAGGTTTTGAGCATAACAAGTTTGGGATGCCTTTAGGATAACATAGTGGAGATATTGAACAGGCAGCTAGATCATCAAGCTTGTGGCTCAAGGGAGAGATCCGTACTGGAGCCTCAAATTGAGAAGTTATAAGTATGTAAACACTATATGAAACCATTATAGACTAAAATGGTATTGAATCATCAGTATATGTTCATTTATAATATTGTATCTGCCTTTAAGCATGCTCATCTCTGATTTTACTTCAAATGAAACTATGTGTCTCCCTAGACTATGTATAGGATTTACAGGTTTACCTGTTAAACAGTTTCAATTCTGTGTATGCCTAATAGCAGTGTTAAGTGGTATAGAGAATACAAAGAGGAATAAGTCTCAAGTCTTGCCTTCAAGGATTTTGATATTTGGTTAGGGACATAGGACCTTACCTGGTAAGACTATTCACACTTCAAAGCTGGATGTACCATTTAGTCCCTATCACTCCATCCATAAAATGTTATTGAGTGGTTTCTATGTTCTTTGTGATTTACCTAAATGTAGTAGGAATTCTAAAAATATATGACATTATACATGATAGGGGAGACACTATGTAAATTCCTGTTGTTTACTTTGAAAATATATATAGTGAAGAGCTAAAGAAAAATAAAATAAACAAGTCAATTCCACTGTAAAAGACTATCATACATCCGTGGCTTCCAAATAGGTTTTTAAACATTGTACAAAAGGAACAACTTGCAGAATTGTGGCAGTGGATGGAAATGGTCATTATAAAATAATGTGAAGAAGGAAGAATAAGAACATTTTAACTTTTAACTTTCCAGAGGACTTTGATATCTCAGATGGCACTTTATCTTCTCAAATGTCTCCATGCTAACTAGGGCAGCTAATGCCTCTCCTGGCCCTAAGAGCTTCAGTGACTACTAGTTCAGCATTCTGTGGGGAAAAGGGATTCTTTCCATGATTTATCATGAAGTTTAATATTGCTATTTCTAAATTTGATTTAGATTCCGCTGTTGCTACAGCAGGAGAGACACCAGAAGTGTCCACACTCTCTTAGTACTATGAAGAACAAAAATGTACCACCACTTAACATTAAAAATACTCTGTGGGCCCGAGGCTCAAAAGCCACAGTATGAACACAAAGCTCGGTCCTTCTCAAGGACATTTTATTTCATGAGCCCTGGGTAGCTGCCTCTCTCAGAATCCTTCCCTTCAGCAGAGCCCCTGTCTTAAATATAATATGAAGCTAGAGGCAAGAATGTGTTCTTTACTAATGTGCTTCTTTTACAAGTTTGTATTTCAAATGTGGGTTGTGCTGGTTTAATATTTGTACTCATGGCCACTTTAAAATCTGATAACATGTGTTAATTTAACCACTGACTTTAGTGTTAAAAGCACATGTATGCTATAAAGCAGCATGTCCTTTATTTGCATTCTAATTCAAGTATTTTTGTAGGCTGTCTCTCTTTTACTTTGAGTATTTTTTGTTGCTGTAAGCTCCAGCTTAATCCGAAATGCTTGACAATGTATGCATGTAACACAGAGTGTTATTATTGCCTCCAGCTAGCTTCATGTCATCTCATTTGTCTTTTGCTTCATTCCTTTGATAGTATTATCAAGACCAATTGTGAATCTGCCAGATGTGTTCCTTGCAAAAGGACAAATCTAAGAAGGCTTGTGTTTTTTACTCTCTTCCAGGACTGCTTTCATTAAAGGAATTCCTTATCCTTTTTTCATGAAACTGAGCTTGCTTAATCAGAGATGGAGCAAACAGACTGCAAACCCTACCAGCCTCTGTCAAAAGTCAAGCATGAAATGGATCTAGCTTATACCAGTTCTTCTGATGAGAGTGAGGATGGAAGAAAACCAAGACAGTCATACAATTCCAGAGAAACTCTGCATGAGTATAACCAAGAGCTGAGGATGAATTACAACAGCCAGAGTAGAAAGAGGAAAGAAGTAGAGAAATCTACTCAAGGTATGTTTTTATTAGATTTTTATAATGAATATCATTTCTCATTAGGCAATGCTTATATACATAAACCTAGGTTTCAAAAACAAATTTGCTGATGTTAACTGGTTAATAATTTGCACTGCTTACATATGCTTAGTAAATCTGTTTCATATGCTAACCCAGCTGAGGTTGTAGGTTACATGTGCTTTTTACAGATTATGGATGAATTTGGATGTAACAATCCTCTTACTGGAGCTTTCAAAAATCGTCTAATACTACAAATAGCCATTTACAGACTGAAGGATAAATAATTTATAGTAAGAAGAAAAGTAAACAGCTAAGTGCTTTTCAAGCCATTGCCTATATAGGACAAAAGTCTCAAATAAACATTTGGCTGTTGAAGAAGCTAGCAGGTTAGTGAAGACCACCAGACAAGGGTCTAAAAAGTCTATCAATACTATGCAGAAACCTTCTCAATAATGAAAAGTAAAAATGTTTGGAGCCCCATGCTCCCCTCTTTTATATCCACAGCCATAGTTTGGAAGATATTCTTCAGACAACCTTGGCTTTTGAGTCATAAATTGAAAAGACAGTTTTTAACAAATAAAAAGCAAAGAGATAGAATTTGATTTCTACTTCTTTTCAATTGACAAGCAGTGTTAGGCACTACATAAAAAAGATATTAAAATAAGCGCAGATTATTTGTTATGAATAAATCGTGCTGAGATTTTTTAAAATAGATTTGTTTATCTAGACCACTGGTTCTCCAAGTGTGTTCTCTGACCCAGCAGCATCAACATAACTTGAGAACTTATTAAAACAGCAAATTCTCAGGCTCTACATCACAAAACTTGAGGGATATGACCTAGCAATTCATGGTTTAACAAACCCTCAAGGGGATTCTGATGCCTGCTCAAATTTGAAAACCACTTCACCTTTCCTCTGAAATCTATTTTACTCAGATGACTTAAATGATCATATCTATTTAGGGGGCTTCCAGATTTATATTTCAGCCCTAACCTCCCTACCAAACTTCTAGTCCTAAATTTTCACTTACTCACTGGGCATTTCCAATTGAATAACACTCTGGCCATTCTAAATTCAATATATCTACAAAGGAGGCAGTCATTTTAACACCCTCAATCTCAATCCTCTTCACTACATCTCTGGAAGTCTGTTAAGTATTTCCTCATTCTCCCAGTTTGCCCCACAACTATTAGTATCTAACAAGTTACCTCATTCAGCAGAATTGGTCTCTACATCACTCGAATCCATCTTCCCTCCATTCTCATCATCATTACTCTCATATCTCACCCAATCATGTTTTCATTTCTAAATGGTCTGCCTACATCTCACCACATCCCTCTTCAATCCTCTTGCTGTGTTCTTACCTATTTCTTGGCAGGGGAAGATTCTCTTTTCTATGGTGCTAGGGATGAAACCTAAGGTCTTGTGTATGTGAGGCAAGTGTTCTACCACTGTGTTACATCTCCAGCTTCAAGTTCTTTCTTGGAATTCCTTCTGCTGTGATCTCCTTTTACCTATATCCAAACATCTCTCAAAACTTAACTTATAAGCATCCTTTGCCACTAAGCCTTCACTATCATTCCCATCACCACTACTAGCCGATTGTGTAGGTGATCTCTTCCTACATGAACTTTGAGGATACTTTTTTGTATCCCTTACCTTTTA
>VMDO01042547.1:0-10481 GCA_007922755.1 Pedetes capensis | reverse complement strand
AATTAAGAAATAAAAAAAAATTGGAGTCAACTGAAACATCAACTCATTAACTCTAAAAATAGTTAAGTAAATGTAAACAAATACTTGTTTTACTCTGGTAAAAACTGAATTTTAAGGATAATCAAGTAATTTTATGGATTACTTATTCCTAGAAAAACTGCTAAATAAATACAGAAGAAAATATCAAATTAATTACTTGAGTCCTATATGAAATCACTCATTTATGGGAAGATTATGATTTCTGGTACCATTATTTTAAGGTGGAATATTAATGAGAAACATGATAATGAAAAGATTAGTCACCATTGAAATTCATTAATCAATATTAGTATTGGAACAGGTTATCATGAATATATCACTAAGCTTTATCTTCAAGTTCACTTATTTGCATATGTTACTTCTAAACATAAGGAGAGGACACGTAATGCTTAAAGTAGTTGGTTATATTTCATGAATTTTAATGTTTATATGTGCATTTCATTTGTTGTTGTTGTTGTTGTTGTTGTTGTTAGGTGCCGTCGAGTCATGAGGATCCAACTCATAGCAACCCTTATAGGGTTTTCAGGCAGATTGTTTCGGGATTGTCTTGGGAGTGGGTTGCCACGTCCTTCTTCCATTTTTTGCGGTGCTGGGAATCAAACTCAAAACCTCAGAGACTGCAGAGCAGTGCTCTACCAACTGAGCTAAATCCCAGCTTGCATTTCATTTAGTAAAACTAAATATTTATACTTGAAACTAGTATTTATTTTGAACTTTTCTAAGAATATTGCCAAATGAGTTTTACTCAAATTGTAGGAGCTTGTGTACTATATTATCTGCACTAATTCTCTATTGCACTATTGCACTCTATTGCACTACAACCAAGAAAAACATAACAGGTATTCCTATCTTCATTCAATAGAACCACCCAAAATTATTTAACAAGCATTCTTGTCAAATTTGTAAAAGTTGAATGCATTCAATTATTTATATATTACTGAAAGATTCAGAAATGTAGGAGATAGAGGAACAAATTAAAATATACCATATGTAAAATCCAAATATGAAATATATTATTGAATAATTAACTACATATCTTTAAAGTTGTCATGACATCAGAAAAAGAACAGGAATAGGGAATTTTGCATGAATCATTTTGTTTTCTCCCTTATAATATGACCAAACCAACTTCCCAAGTATATTTTATTATTCAAGAAATAGGGGAAATTGATTATACATTGAGTATTATATTAAGAAATTATTATATTTGCGATGTGATGATGCGATTGTGTTTATATAAAACAAATTTCTATTATTAGTTCTCAATTCACAGAAACTTTTATATTCTTAGGATTAAAGACAAGATATTAGAAGATAGGGGGCTGTGGTTTAGTTCAGTTGGTAAAGTACTGCTCTGTGTTCTCTTAGGCCCAAGGTGCAATCCCCAGTACTGCAAAAATGGAAGAATGATGTGGCAATCCACTTCTAAAGCAATCTCAAAACAATCAGCTTTTGAAAACTCTGAGGGTGGCTATGTGTCAGACCTGACTTGATGGCACTTAACAACAGCAATTACAAGATACAGTTAATACTTCTATTAAAAATAAAGTATATCTTAAAACTGAATCATTAACTCATAAGTGTTATTGATCTTTCTTTTTTGTGTGAATTTCTGGAAAATTTCAAATTTAAATACTTAAATTTCATTAAAATTCTTCTTTTACCATGATCAAGTGGTATATATTCCAGGAATGCAAGGATGGTCCAGTATGTGAAAATCACTCAATGTCATGCCCCCTATAATCAGAAAGAATAAAATTTTAAATAAAAAAAGCATGATAATACCAAACAGTGCAGAAAAATCATTTGACAAAACCCAGTATCCTTTCAAAATAAAAACATTCAACGACCAGGGATAGAAACAATTACTTTCATGTAATAAAGACCATCTGTGAAAAACTTATGGAAATTTGTATTCTTAATGGTGAAAGAATGAAAGATTTTCCTCTAATATCAAAATAAGGTAAGAATAAATTCCTCTGTCAGTTTTTTAGCACAATATTAGAAGTCCTACCTAGAGCATTTGGGAAAAAAATTAAAGGAATCTAGATTAGAAAGTCTGTAGTCATAGCACCCTGACATCCAATCCTACCTGATCTTGGAAGCTAAGCAGGGTTGGCCTGGTTAGTAATTGGATGGGAGACTGCCTGGGAATAACAGGTGTTGCAGGGTAGGAGGAGGACCTGGCAACCCACTCTAGAAACAATCAGCCATTGAAAATCTTATGAACAGCAAAGAAGCAGTGACACAGTGTCAGGCATGGCACAGTGTCAGGGAGTATTTCCTCCTTTTGTACATAGGGATGCTATGATTCAGACCCAACTCGATGGCACCAAAAAATAATAACAAGATTATAAAGGAAGAACCAAAATTATTACTGTTCACAAGTGACATGGTTTTACACACAGAAAACACAAAAGATTCCACCAAAAAATTGCTAGAACTATAAGTGAGTTCGGTAAATTTGAAATACAGAGAATCAGCATGAAAAAAAATTCACTTGCGTTTCAACCCTTAACACTAAACAATGAAAAATGAAATTAAGAAAATAATTCCATTTACAGTGGCATCAGTAATTGAAATATTTAGAAATAAGTTTAACCACGGTGGCAAAAAACTGGCACAATGAAAACTACAGAAAGTTGATGAAATTTAATATTTAAATAGATGGGAAGGCATGGCATGTTCATTGTTTAGATGACTTAATATGGCAGTATGTGACGCAGCTTGTAAACATAGGGACTGGGGATGCTCAGCCAGGAGGATTGAGATTTCAAGGCCTGTGTAATTTAGCAAGACCCTGTCTCAAGATAAAAAGTGTGCAGCTAATTTGAGGGTGCAGCTAAGTGGTAAAGTGCTTGCTATGCATGTGTGAAGAATTAATATGTTTAAGAATCAATATTATTCAAATAAAATTATGGATTCAACACTGTTCCAATAAAAATTCCAACTATATTTTTGCAGAGATAGAATCAACAATCTTTAAATTCATAGTGAAATTTAACAGTCAAAGAAGTATTGTAAAAGAACAAATTTAGAGGTCTCTCGCTGATTTTAAAATTTATCTTAAAGCTACAATAAGCAACACAGCTCAGTACTGGCATCAAGACAAACGTATGGCCAGACATGGCTGGTGTTTAGCTCAGTTGGCAGAGTGCTTGCTCTGTGCAATCTGAGGGCCTGCATTTGATCCCCAGCAACACAAAAATGGGAGAATGACTTGTCAGCCCACTCCCAAAACAATCAGCCATTGACAACCCAATGACTAGGAGAGAAGCCCTGGCATAGTGCCAGGCACTGCACAGTGTTGGGAAGTGTTTCATTCTGTTGAATGGAGGTTTGATATGAGTCAGACCTGACTCCTTCGCACATAACAATATTGCTTGGTATAGTGGCCCATACCTGTAATCCCACGGATATGGGAGAAAGAGATAGGTGGCAAGACAGGTGAGAAATTTCGAGGCGAGACACATCCTGCACAATTTAGACACTGCCTCAACATAAAATAAAATAAATAAAAATGGGGCTGGGCTGCAGTTCAGTCACAGCAAGTGACAGAAAGTGCAAAGAATGTGGGAGGCCTTCGGTTCAATCCCTTAATACCACACAAAAATGAACAAAATAAAATAAAATAAAAGACAAACATATCAATTAAACTAAGAACCAAAAATGAAATCTTCCCACAAATGGTCAACTGATGCTTGATAATTGTTCTAAGACTGTTTGATGATGGAAAGAATGATATTTTTAGGGAATAGTTTTGAGAAAAACTAGATGTCCTCATTGGGGCTGGGGTTTAGCTCAGTTGGTAGAGCACTACTCTGCAGTCTCTGAGGTCCTGGGTTCAATTCCCAGAACCACAGAAATGGGAAAAGGATGTTGCAATGCACTCCTGAGGCAATCCCAAATAATCAGCCATTGAAACACCTGTGAGGGTCACTATGAATCTGACACCAGTGGACACTTGATGGCACTGAACAACAACAGATACCTCATTTAGAAATGAATTTAGAATATTACCTCCTATCAAATACAAATATTAAAGGAAAATAAACCAATGAGCAAAATGTAAGAGCTGACACCATCAACTCTTCAAAGAAAACCCAGGAAGAAAGATTCATGTTATTTAATTTAAAAATGATTCATGGAGCAGTCGACCAAAATACAGGCAGTTAAATAAGAAATTGCTAGATTAGACTTCCTCAAAATTAAAAACTGCACTAATGGATCCTATCAATAGAGAGAAAAGGCAATCAATTGAATGGGAGAAAATATTTGCAAATTATATATCTGATAAAGCAAATGTTCCCAACCCCTAGCCTGTGCACTGGTATCAATCCTGACCCATTAGGAACTGTCCATACAGCAGGAGTGACCTGTTAGGAAATAGTCTGCACAGGAAGAGGTAAGCAACAGGCCAGGATGTGAAGATTCGTCCCTATGGTACAAGAAATACAATGTACTTGATTCATCTAAAAACCATCTCCCAAGCCCCGGCTGGTGGAAAAATTGTCTTCCATAAAACCAGATCCTGATGCTAAAGAGGTTGGGCTCTGCAGTGATAAAAGATTGAAATCCAGAATTCAAAACAGAAATGAAGCCAGCCAGATTTATAGCAAAAGGTGTTCGAGTAGGCATTTTCTAGGAAAATTATACAGATAACCAATGAACATATAAAGGGTTCTTTGTATCACTAATCAGAAATTGAGATCAAGACCACTATCACATTTCACTTCATCCTCATTGGAATGGTAGTTGTCAAAAAACTTGAAAATAACATGTGTCAGAGAGGATGTGGACAGGTCCTAATCAGGCCCCACCCTGATTAGCTTCCATTATCTGAGGAGATCGGATGCCAGGGGCCTATGGAGTAGAGACTACCAAGGTGCACATGGAAGGATGAAAGGACAATGTGGTTTATTCACATAGTAGAAATTGTCCTGTTTCAAAAAGGAAGGAAACTCTGGCACATGCTGCAGCATGGATAAACCTTGAAGGCCCTGTGCTAGTGAAGTAGGCCAGCTACAGAAAGACATATGTTATATGATTCCACTTTTTTGTAAGCCTAGATTGATCCGTTTCTGCTATAGCTTGGAAATAAAAGGGGCCTTTGGTAAAGGTTTTGTCCCCAGTATGATGTTATTGGGAGATGGTAGAACCTTTGAGATGGGGGCTTCATGGAATGTTATATCCTGAAGATAATGAGACCCTAGTATTCCCTCTTCCTTTTTTGACTTCCCCGCCATGAGGTGAGTGGCTTTGCTCTACCGTTCCACCACAATGTCTGTGCCACCATGTGCTGATTCACCTCAAGCCCAAAGCAACAAAACATATCAATCGTGGACTGAAATCTCAAAACCTGTGAGTCATAACAAACCATTTCTCTTTATAAATTGATTAAGCTTGGGAATTTGTTATGGTCAAAGAAAGCTAATACAGTTTTCTACAGATAAGGAATGGAGTAGTGGTTGTACAGAGCTAGAGGTGGGGGAGAATAGGGATTTTGTATTTACTAGGTATAGAGTTTTATTTGGGGAGGGAAAGAAGTTCTGGAGAAGGGCAGTAGAGGAAGATGCAACACAATAATGTGGGTGTGTCCGACAGGACTGTACACTTAGAGGTGGTTAGAATATTGGATTTGTTTGCTGTAGTTTTCCACAATAGAAAAAAATTAAAGGATAAAGTAAAAATGTAAAAGTAAACCAATCACATATAAAAGTATGTTTTAGGAAAAAAAGCTAACTCTGGCATTCATGGCTTCATGCTTATCCTTTTATAATTAAAACCTTGATCCTCAGTAATTCCCAATGCTAATTATAGATTGATGTTTTTCATACTCATAAATCAATCACATAGTCTCCATTGGGAATACTTTTTTTTTAATTTTTACAAACCCATTAGTTCCTCAGAAACAAGTACTATTGAAAAAATGCAGAAAAGCAAACAAAATATTTCTGTCATGTGTCACACATTTACTTATATCAGAGGATGAAGATTTCCTTTTCTTCACATAGTTGTTCACATTTATGATCTTTTATCTTTTCGGTGACTGACAATTTAACACATTTGATATGGTATTTTACTGTAGTTTATTTGTATTTCTTTGTTGTTGTTGTTGTTGTTGTTGTTGTTAGGTGTCTGACTTGTAGTGACTCTACATACAACATGTGAGATACAATTGTCGGTGCTTCTCTGCTAGTCATAAGGTTTTCAATGGCTGATTGTTTTTTGGGAGTGGGCTGCCAGGTCCTTCTGCCAAGCCTACAACACCTGGTGTTCCCAGGCAGTCTCTCATCTAAGTACTAATCAGGTCTGACCCTGCTGACCTTCTGAGATCTGATGGGATTAGATGAAACAGTGTTACAACTGTAGGTTTGCATTTCCTTAGTGGAATGATATGGACTGTATTTTTATACAATGGGGGACATAGGGTTGCTAGTGGTGGCAGGTCTGGCACTGCATGTTGGTAACTCTGCCAGTCCTGTCTTGCTGATGTTGCCTATTTCACTCATGACTTGTTCTACAATGTACAGTTTATAATCCATATTTCAACAGCAAGCATGTCAAATAAAGTGATTTTGGCATAAGGAAGGAAAATGTGAATTAAAGTCAATTCCCCCTCTCACCTATTGAAAAAGCTCTTCTCAGTTATAAAACATAATACATTTTATGATTTTGCTATTTAACTTTACCCTGGTAGAAACAAACCTCCAAACCAGTCAGGCATGGTGGGCCATGGCTCTAATACCATCAACAATGGAGGCGGAGGCAGGAAGATCCATAGCTCAAGGCCTGAATAATGTAGCAAGATCCAGACTCAAAAATAAAACAAAATCAAAAACAAAAATTTTTAAATTTTAAAAATTTAAAAAGTTTTAAATATCTGGGGGTATAGTACAGTGACAGAGCACTAGCAAAGTATGTGCAAAGCCCTGGGTTCAGCCTCCAGCTATAGAAATGTAAAGAAAAAAGAAAAGAAAAATCAAACAAAAAGAATCCAAACCAACTTAGAAATATATGAATATAAGTTCTAAATAATAATAATATCCATCATCATAAATAAAATTAAGTTCAAAGAATAAATTTTACACCACATATTGCTAATGTATGCAGTTCATTGGGAGCAGGACCTGGCAGCCCATTCCTGAGACAAACAGCGATTGAAAACCCTATGCATGGCAGAGAACCACTACCAATAGTGCCAACAATGGCATAGTCTCGGTTAGAGTTTCCGTCTGTTGTACATGGGGTCTCTATGAGTCAGACCCAACTTGATGGCACCTAAGGACAACAACAAAATGTAGTCTATTATTTCATTATAGTCTGTACTCAATTTTATGATATTTAATCTGTAAACCTTTATCTTTAACACTTTCATTAAAATTCAAGCTCAGTAGTGAATATCCACAGTATTCCAGTTGTGCCTCAATTTAATGTATCTGATCATTCTGTGCCTGCAGCTGTATCCCTGTGGCATCCCATCTGAAGTTGGGCCTGGTTAGTACTTGGAGGGGAGACCACCTGGGAACACCTGGTGCCATAGGCTTGGGAGATGGACCCGGCAACTCACTCCCAAAAATCAGTCCGTCATTGAAAACCCTATAAACAGCAGACAAGCACTGACAATAGTGTTTCGCCTGTTGTACAGAGGGTCGCTATGAGTCAGATACCAACTCTATGGCACCTAACAACAGCAACAACAACAACAATCATTCTGTAAAACAAAATATTTATCATCTCTTATTTTGTACAAAACACTGAGAATATCTTATAATATAGTTCTTGACACAGGTATAAACAAATGATGATGACAAGCTGTGAACACAAAAATTGTATTTAATGGACCATTAGAATAGGTTGAGCATTGAGAGTGGAAACATGTATTGATAAAATGTGTAACTCATGCTGTGTTGAGGAATGGATGGCAGAGGGAACAGATTCCTGAGAATCTGCACACTCCAGGGAAAACATTCAAAAATAAATGCCTTTGTAACCTTGGTCACCTCCTATTAGCTTTACGTATTTCCACTGGTTTTAATGAATATGAGCATAGTTCCATCAAATCTCTGCAGTGTTCTTCAACTTTTCTTTGCTCTGCACTTCTGTGGTTAGCACATCTGTTTGAAGTTGTCAGTGGGGATAAGGGTACATTTAGAGATTTAAAAGGATCTGCAACTTGAGCACAGATAACACAGAGTGAAGATCTTGCACAGTTTTAATATGTTTCAAAGCCCATTCTAGGCAAATTTGTCCCTAAGATCAGCATATGCAAAGTGTTAAGAAAAGCCCTAACATCTGCTCCAGATACTGATGTTTCACAGAATTCAAAGACAACAGATGTGACAATCCATGGTGAGTTACTGAGTGTCACTTTAGTAGGAGTCAGGGACTATCAATGCTGTTATGGTTCAAATAAATAGATTACTGGTACTTGAGTTCTTTCTCCTCAGAAAAATATCTGTATTAAATTTAATAATGTATTTCTTTCATTTGAGGTAAAATTTAACAAGTTCTTGGACTCAAAGTGATGACAGAACTTGGAGTTCAGGTGCCTTTAATAATATTGCTAATTTCCAAAGGTGTTTAACATATAAACATGATCTTACCTCTTGGTTCTGATATTTTTAATACATACATGGGAGATATATTGATACAATAAATACATTTTGATTATGAAAGTTTCAGCATCAGAACAGCTAGTTTATTCACGATGCTAGGAGTTTCAGACTGCAAAGAAATAGTGAGTGACCAAAAAAGGAAATAATATAAAAGCAAAACTAAGAAATTTATTACTAGCCCCAGAATTTTCTTCTCTTGAAGTATGATTGTAATGACTTTAATAATTGTAATGACTTTAATATTATTTTACCTATCCCTCTATAATTCTACATTTAACAGCTCTTTCTCAGTGATAATATTGTTCTTGTTAGATGCTGTCCAGTTGCTCCTACTCATAGTGACCATGTGTACAATAGGCGAAACAGTATTGTTAGTGCTTCTCTGCTATTCATAGGGTTTTCAGTGGCTGATTGTTGTTTGGGAGTGGATTTCCTGGTCTTTTTTCCAAGTCTATAGTGCCTGGTTTTCCCAGGAGGACTCTTGTCCAAGTACTAACCAGGCCTGAGCCTTCTTAGCTTCTGAGACCTGATGGGATCAAATGCCACAGTGGTACCACTGCAATCATAATAGAACCTCATAAATGATTTAAAAATTCAGATTTATTTATTTGGGCAGTTTTTTTTTTACATAGCAGCAAAATTTAATTTGACATAATCTAAATTAAGAGGAGTAGAATTGACCTATCATATAGTAAATTGATAGGAAAAAGATCCTCAAAATCTTTGATGAAAAATTAGGAAATGATTATGAAAAATGACTGGGCAAAAGAAGATGAATGAATTAGTTCAAACATTTAGCTATATCATTAAGAATATTAATATTTGCTAATTATTTTAAAGAGCTGCTTGTGTCCCAAAATTATTTGTGTTTTACATACATTAACTTATTTATCTCTCCAAGAATTTTAAAAGAAAAATAGCTGTACTTCAAATAAATATAGTATTGGGTCATTATTAAACCAAATTTCTCATTTCTAGTTAAAATCTGTTTTCTATAAGATTAGTACGTATTTCTGACTTTGATTATAGGCCTATATTTGATTAAATACACACATATTTTAGTGAAGTTGAAGATTTGTGGGCTTATCAAGGAAAAGACATAAACAGATAAAAGTAGCACAGAGTGATTTTTCTTTTTTGAGGGGTGGATACATTTGAATCGGCCATAGATGAGGAGGAATAATCTTTTACAGAGGCCACCATCCAGAAGGAAAGCAAAGTAATGAATGTACTGGGGAAGAACAGAATGAGAGAAGGGGTTTAAATGTCTAGTGCTGCCACTCAAGTCACCAACTAGGGAGTTTCTGGGGCAGAAAACTCTGAAGGACAAATCTCTAGATTTTTAATGGCCCCAGGTCCATTATATTTTATTTATGGATAGCATATGATTGGTGCACTTTCATAGAGCAAGCAAAACAATAAGGTACTAAACTACTAAAGATATTCTTATCTGGGTTGTATATAAAGAAACTGGGTGTATAAATATTTGAATTTGGTACTAGCATGGCTAATAGTCCTCTGCTGTGAGTAAGTAAACAACAGAGTGGTCAGTACATAGGGATCATCTTTGGCTTGTTTATATAATAGTAAGGTAATTTGTATTAATTCTTTGCTATATAGCAAAGTACACATATTTACTGACTTTAAATTACTTGGAATAATAGAAAGATATAGAGAGATACATGACAGATAGATAGATAGATAGATAGATAGATAGATAGATAGATAGATATCTTTCTATCTACTTATATCTAATTTTTGACCTGTACTTTCTTTTTTTTCCCCTTATTGATAAATGTTGGTGGGGTAAAGAGTAATACAGGA
>VMDO01042546.1:0-10481 GCA_007922755.1 Pedetes capensis | reverse complement strand
AAGTAAAAACATTACAAACTGAAACTTAGAGCCTGCAGCAAAAGCACTAGTGAGAGGGAAGGTTTATAGTGAAAAATTCCCATATTTACAAAGAAAAAAGAGCTCAAATAAACAATCTAACATTATATCACAAGGAACTGAAAAAGAATAAAGTAACTGCAAAGTTTTTAGAAAGAAGGAAATTATAAAGATTAGAGCAGAAATAAATGGAATAGAGAAAATCACAATTAATTTAGTTATTTTAGAGCCTGTACTATTCAATATAAATGTTAAGATAAGCTGCACTAAATCTACAAAAAGAATCTTTCTGGGATTTGATATGAATTTCCTTTAATCAATTTAAGATAATTTAGGGAGAACTGACATCTTTACAATGTTGTGTCTTTTACTTCATGAATGCAGTGCATCTCTCTGTTTATTTAGATCTTCAACTTCTTTTCTCAGCATTTTACAGTTTTGGGGGTAAAATCCTATTCAATTTGCACCTCAAATTTTCATTTTTAGGGAAAGATTATGATAATATTGTATATTTTAATTTTAGTTGCCACATGAGCACTGTTATTACATGTGGAAATTATTGATCTCTGCTTCTTTATCTTATAACCTTCAGCCTTGCTGAACTCAATTATTAATTCTAAAAGGGATTTGTTTTTTGTTTTGTTTTGTTTTGTTTGATGTTGAGAATAGAATCCAAGACCTCAGGTATACTAGGCTTGTGCTGTACCACTGAGCTACCACTTTAGCCCAATTTTTGGTTTTCAAGAGTTTTTTTGAGGGGAATACTTTCTTTGGGATTGTCTCATGGGCAATCCTATCATCTGCAAATAGAAATACTTTAATTTCTTTTTTCATAATCTATATGCCTTTAATTTCTTGATCTGCCGTGGTGCAGTGGCTCGTGTTTCGATGTTGAATAAGAGTAGTGAGAGTGGATATCCTTGCCTTGGTTCCTTAGAGGAGAAGCAGTCTTGCATCATTAAATATGAAGCTAATGGTAATATTTTTGTGAATATTTTTTACTAAGTTGAGGAAATTTCACTCAATTTCCAGTTTGCTGAGAGTCTTGTTTATGAAATATTATGAATGTTGAGTTTTATTAAAGGTGTTTATTGTCAATAATCTCATGGTTTTTCTTTAGCTTTCAATCAATCTTGCAAACCTATAATTAATAGCACTTGGTCACATTATCTTTTTATACTTGTGGATTCCATTTGCTAACATTTTATTTCAGATATTTGCATCTATATTCACAACATACTAGGTCTGCAATTTACCTTCCTGGGATGTCTTTTTTTGGCTTTGATATTAACCACATTATGGTAATAGTGGCCTCATAAAATAATTTGGGAAGTGCTCTCTCCTCTTCCATTTTCCAGAAAAGATTGTGTAAAATTGTTACTTATTACCCTTTAAGTCTTTAGTAAAGTTCCCTAGTGAAAGCATCTGGGCTTTGAAATGTCTTTTTCAGGAAATGTTGTAATACAAACTCAGTTTCTTTAATGGTTATAGGAATGCTCACCTAGCCTTAGATAGATTGTGGTTTTTGAGGAGTTGGTCTGTATCTTCTATGTTGTCAAATTTATGAACACAAAGTTCTTTATAGTATTCCATAATTACCCTATAAACAGGTGAAGAAAGCTGGATGCAGTGGCACACGCCTGTAATCCCAGTGACCAGGGAGGCAGAGGCAGGAGGATCATAAGTTTGAGGCCAGAGGCACCCTGAGTAAATTGGTGAAACCCTGTCTCAAAATGCAAAGTAACAAATGGGCTGGGGTGCAGTTCAAGGGTTGAGTGTTTGCAAAAATCATGTATGAGATCCCCAGTCCAACTCCCCAGTACCACACACACAAAAAAAGTAAGTGAACAATCTATAGCAATATCCCATGATTTGTTCCCGATAATTAGTGATTTGTGTCTTCTTGGTTTTTGTTGTTATTGTTGTTGTTCTTGTTTGGGGTGGTAGTGTTATTTTTCTAGTCTTCATCAGTCTAGGTAGGGGATATATGAATTTAATGATCTTTTCAAGGAATCAGCTTTTTGTTTTGCTGATTTTCTCTACTATTTTCCTCTTTTTAATTTCATTGACTTGGCTCTTAGTTCTGCTTGATTTGGTTTTATTTTGATGTTTATTTTCTAGCTTCTTGAGGTAGGAACTTTAGATTTTTATTTCGGATCTTCTTTTCTAAAGTAAGCATTAAATTATGTAAATTTCTTTCTTAGCACATTTTAGCTATGTCACTTATATTTAATGTGTTTTATTTTTATGTTAATTCAGTTCTATGTAGTTTTTTTTTTAAATCGTGGCATGATTCTCAAATTTTTAGAGATTTTCTTATTTTCCTGGTTCTGATTTCTAATTTGATTCCATTATGATTAGAGAACATACTATGTATAATTTCAAATGTTTTACATTTGTTGAGATTTATTTCATGGCTCAGTATCTGGTCTATCTTGGTAAATGTTGTATCTTGTGAGCACTTTAAAAATTAATAATCTTCTGTTATATGGAATAATTTTTCATATATAATGGTATTCTTTTGGTTATTGTTATGGTTTGAATATGAAATATCCCCTTAGGTTCATGTGTTGAATACTTTGTCCCCAGTTTATGGTGCTAATTTGGGATGTTTTAGAAACTTTAGGAGGCAGTGCTTACCTGGAGAAAGTAGATCAGTTGGGCCATACCTTGGGAATAGGTCACTTGGGGATTGTCTCATCCAATGTCCCTTCCTCTTTCTCTGATACCACTTCACAATATATTGAGTAGCTCTGTCACGTGTTCCCATCACTTTGCTCTTCTTCCTCACCTATGACCAGAATCAATGGAACCCAGGACTATGGACTGGAACATCTGAAACTGTGCGGTAAAACAGATCTTTCCCCCTTTAAGTTTATGTAATATCTTTTGCACAGTGACACAAAGTCAGACTAAATCAGTTATGTTGTCTGAGTGTTCTATATTTTTGCTTATTTTCTATGCAGTAATTTTTATCAGTTTTATCAATTGCTACTTAGGAGTGTTATGTTCTCCTTTCAGATTAAACCTTTGACTATTATGTAATATATCATTTTTCTTTGATAATTTTCCTTACTCTAAAGACTTTTTTGTCTGATATCAATATTGGCATGCCTACCTTTCATGATTAATATTTGCATGATATATCTTTTTCCTTTTGTGTGAAAACTACCTATGTCACTTTACTTAAAGTGAATTTCTTCTGGGAAGCATAGTTTTTAATCTACTCTTTTTATCTCTACCTTTTAATTAGTTAACTTGCCTATTTACATTTAAAGTTATTGTTGATATGACAGGACTTCAGCCTAACATGTTGAGTTTTGTTTTCTGTTCGTACTCAATGTTTCATTTTTCCATTTCTATTTTATTATCTTTGGTTGGATTATTTGAACATGTTTTAATACTATATCTTGATATAGTAGATTTGAATATATTGTTTTGTGTAGTTTTCTTAGTAGTTGTATGAGGTATTTATTCATATATATATATACATATTGGTTGGCTGGGAGTTAGCTCAGTTGGTAGAGTGCTGTTGGCAGTCTCTGAGGTCCTGGGTTCAATTCCCAGCACCACAAAAATGGGAGAAGTATGTGACAATCCACTCCCGAGGCAATCCTGAAACAATCAGCCATTGAAAACCCTATGAAGGTCTCTATGAGTCTTACACGACTCGACAGCACACAACAACAATAACATATCTTATTGACATTTTAGTACTTTGAGTGAAATGTAGAGAACATACTTGCATTTAAGTCCTTCTACCTCCTCTGTCCTAACAAACAATTGTCTTAAATATTTCATCTATATACATTGAACATTACATCAGTCAGTGGCTTTTTTTTGCTGAAATCATTAAATACAATTTTAAGAAGACATGAATATAACATGTTTTTGCTGTTGGGTGCTGTCGAGTCGTATCCAACTCAGAGCGAATCTTACAGGATTTTCAATAGCTGATTGTTTCAGGATTGCCTTGGGAGTAGATTGCCATGTCCTTCTCACATTTTTGCTGAGCTGGGAATTAAACTCAGGACCTCAGAGACTGAAGAGCAGCTCCATACCAACTGAGCTAAATCCCAGCCCCTTAATATAGCATAGTTTATTATAATTATCATTCTTTTAAAACCTATTTTAGTATTCTTCTTTTCTCTCTGATTTCAAACCTTTCTCTGTTGTTTTATGTCTGTTTGAAGGATTTTCTTTAGCCATTATTAAAGCTTTCTAGCAAATTTAAGTTTTCTAGCAAAAAATTCTTTTAGTTTTCCCTCATCTGAGAATGACTTTATTTCCTCTTCATCTTTGAAATATATTTTCACCAGATATTAAATTGCATTTGACAGTTATTTTCTTCTAGCACTTAAAAAGGGCATGGCACTTCCTTTTGGCCTCTATGATTTCAGATGTAAAATCTATTGTCATTTGAATTTATATGCCTATGTAAATAATTTGAGTTTTGCTGCTTTTAATTTTTTTCATTGTCTTTATTTTTCAGAAGTTTAATTATCATGTGACTTAATGTGTATTTTTTTGAGTTGGTTCTATTTGGGGTTCACTCAGCTTCTTAAATTTTTAAGTTTATGTCATTCTCTGAATTTGGGAAGTTTTCAGTCATTATTTCTTCAAATACATTTCCAGTTCCTCTTCTTTCCATAGACACCAATGATATGAAAGTTGGCTCTTTTTCTTATGGACCCAAAGGTCCTTGATATTGAGTATTTTTGCCAGTCTATTTTTCTCTGTTGACCAGACTGGATAAATTCCATTTATCTATCCTTAAGTTCACTGATTTTACTTTGTGTCATTTCCACTATACTTGTTGAAATCAAGAGTTTTTAAAAATTCTGTTATTGTATTTTTAGTTCTATAATATCATCTTTTCTATTATATGACTCATTTCCTTGACAACATTTTTAATTTTTGAAAATAATTCAGAATTGCTTGTAGAAGCATCTTTGTGATAGCTGCCTTAAAGTTCTTGTAAGATGACTCAACTATCTGATTCATCTCAGCTTTGGCATTAGTTGATTATCTTTTTTTTATTAAAGTTGTGATTTTCCTCACTGTTCTCATGGTGAATAATTTCTTTTGGTAACTTGAATTATTTGGATATTATGTTATGAGCTTTTGATTTTATTTGACCTTATTTTTTAGCATGTGTTGTAGTTTAGATATGAAGTGTCCCCCAAAAGGCTCCTGTGTTGAAGGCTTGGTCTTGGTCACAGTGCCGCACCATTCAGAGATAGGGCTTTATGGAAATGATTGGATTAACACTGCGATGACTTCATCAGTAGAATAATCCATTGATGGATTCATAATTTGGTGGCATTATTGGGAAGTGGTGGAAATCAGGAGGAGATGAGACCTTGTGGGAGGATGTAGTTCATGGAGGGAATGCCTTGGAAAGATGTACCATTTTCCTTGCCCCTTCCTGTCTTTCTTTGCTTCCTGGCCACCATAAAGTGAGTAATTCCACTCCATTGTGCCCTTCTGCCATGATGTTTTGTCTCACTTTAAACCTAGAACCATGGACTTAGCCCAGCCTGGGCTGAAACTGTAAACCAAAATGAACCTTTCCAACTTTATGTTGTATTTTTCAGGTATTTATCGCAGCAATAGAAACTGACTAACACAGCTGGTGATCTTTCTCTTGATTTGGGGGGTAAGAGGATACAGCATGTTGAACCCAAGGCCTTTCCAATGCTAGGGACGCGCTCTACTTCTGAGCTACAACCCTAACCTTCCTTTTGAGATGTAACCAAAGTCTGGATGGTTGTGTTTGTTCAGTTTCCTGCTGGATTCTGACAATGTAGGAGTTTCACTTACATTACCTTTTTGCAGATGAGTGGTGTGGAAGTTCAGTGCTCCCCCTAACAGACCTGCTGACATCTTCTAAGTGAAAGTAGGCTACCAAATGGCACCTTTTCCATGCCTCCATGTGAGGGTATAAGATGAACTGCTCCTTGGGTTCTTTGACACAATGATGAGAAGAAGCAGAAGACTAACTCACACTGTTTTGTTACTTTAGGGTAGGAATGTTGTATCAGTTCACCAATGAACTTTGGACCAGTGGAGAGGGATAGCAGAGTATCCACTATCTAGCCACAAACCACCCGCTTTACTTCTCCTTGATGCTTGTGGGGTTAGAGTTTTAGCTCCCCTCTGGGCTCCACTGCCTCCAAAAGAGGGAAGAAACAGTGTCAACTACCCTGCTGATACCACCTTTTTATGCCTTTTTAATGTTGTTAGATGTGGAGGTTAGATTCCTCACTTTGTTTTTCTGATATTAAAGTCATGAGGAAAGTGAAGTGCTTATTAACCTCAGTTGCCTTGTTGTGTCTTAGTGATGCTGGTAGAAGTAAAGGACAAGTTACCCAATGGATCTCATTGACACAAGGGTAGAGGAATAAGTCCTAGATATAAATAACCCTATCTTGCAATACCTTTTAAATCTTGTTACTGGTGGGTAGAAATGATTGTCCAGTTTTGCATTTTGTCTCACTGACACTATTCCTGAGACTGTAATCAGTATACTGGCCTCTTTCCTTCAGGTGGGAGAGCCCCCCACTTAGTCCTAATATTCTATATTTGGCTTTTGGTTTTATTTATCTATTTATCTATTTATTTATTTTCTTATTCATTTTTGAGACCAGGCCTACATGTGTAGCCAAGGCCAGATTTGAACTTGGGATCCTCCTGTCAGAGCCTCTTGAGTGCTGGGATTACAGGCAGGCACAACGACATCTGGCATTGCTAGTTGTCTTTTTTTGTTTGTTTGTATGGTGGTAGGGATCCATCCCAGAGTCTCACACATACTATGCAAATTTTCTACCACTGAGCTACATCCTAGCTGCTAAAGCTTTAATATTATTTAGTTCTTTGTATTGGGGAGTGAGTTGAGACAGGGTCTTACTGTGTAGTCTAAGCTATCCCGGAACTCACTATATAGCCCAGACTGGCCTCAAATTTGCTTTGATCTTCCTGCCTCAGCCTTCTGAGTGCTGGAATTACAGGCATGCACCACTATGTCCAGCTCCTACAACCTATTCTAGGGGGAAGAATCAGATCACTGCTTGGTTCTATCTGAATTTTGAAAGATAAGTTTCTTACTTGGTCCTATTGACACTATCCAGCAAGGAAGCCTGATCACTGCCCATATTTCCACTATTCAGAGGATGGAAGATAATCTTCCCAGTAGGCCACTCCAATATCTGCTAGAAGGAGAATCAGAAATTGAGAGTTGATTCTGCATAGCAGAAGTAGAGAATGAAGTAGAAGATCAGCTCCCCATTTATGCCTATGGCGAACAGGTGAGGACTTTTTCCATTGGTACTTGAATGGAATAGCACAGATGTTACTAAAAACATTTTTTGTTCTATGTTGTTAACCAGCCTTTTCCAGTTCCTTTGATTAGAGATATTTTTTTCTCGGAGTTTTTCTTTTGTCTGGATTGGAGGCTTCTCAAGGGGCCTGGAATATATGGGAAGTAAAAAGGAAATCCAAGAAACTTATTTTGATGTGTTCCTCAAGCCACGCTTCCTAAGTAGTTCACCTTCCTCTTACCACCTCTCAGAGTCTTCCTATGCTAGTTAGTTTTGTTATGCCTAGGGTTTTACAATTGGAAAACTAAGGACCTGAGTAGAATATGACTAGTCCTTCACATTTATTAGATTTAAACTTGAATGTATATCTATGAGGCATACTTGTCAAAAATCAACCCAAGGGTCATCTCCACATCACTTTTGACTTGAATTATTATAAAAGCCACCCAATTTGTCTTTCTAACTTCCTTTGTTTCCCTTATAGTCCCCAGAGTACAAGCAGCGTGCCATATTGTTTGAAAACATGCACTTTGGAGTTGGTAAAAGAAGATTTGTATTCTAGCTCTGCCACTTACTTAACTAAGCTGTGGGGCTATCGTTAAGACCTTTTATCTTTTCTGAGACATGACATTATCTATCAAATGGAATCAGCAATATCTGCTTCAAATGCAGGTTACTGTGTGTTATTTAATACACACGTGGTGAATCTGTGCATTCTGTAAGTATTTGTATAGCTAGGCTATTCATGCTAAAATGCATATCTGACCAAATCATTGTCTTTTCAGAAACCTCTGACTGCCTTCCTAAAATCTAAGCTCCTTAACTACAATCAAAGCCTTTCAGGATCTCCTGCAAACCTACAGTTCTAGCTATAATGCCTACACTTCTCACCTGCTATTCCAAGGTATGACAAGGTTCCCAATTAGGAATTGCTCTGTAAGTTTAAGAATATTTACACTCACAGCTCCCACTCCCTCTATGTAAAATGTCCTTTACCTCTCTTTTTCTACTAATCTTTTCTGCATTAGATCACCTGTGTTGGTATTTCTGATTGCAGTTGTACATTTTCCCACCTCCAAATCTTCCCACACACACACAAGTCAAACATATTCTCCCCCCGTCAGAATTTATTTCCCTCCTCCTCCTACAAGCCCTCTTATTACAAACTAATCATACTATTGTAATTAATTGCTTGTTGTTGTTGTTGTTAGGTGCCATTGAGTCAAGTCCGACTCATAGCGACCCTATGTACAGCAGATCGAAACATGTGCCGATTCTGTGCCAGGCAAATCATCTTATTCATGTCCAAGCCCATTGTTGCAGACACTGTGTCAATACATCTGCTGGAGGGTTTTCCTGTTTTGTGTTGACCTGCCACTCTCCCAAACATGATGTCCTTCTCCAGGAATTGATCTCTCCTGACTACATGTCCGAAATATGTAAGATGCAGTCTGGCCATTCTTGCTTCCAAGGAGCACTCTGGTTGTACTTCTTCTAGGACAGATTTGTTGGTTCTTTGGCAGTCCATGGAATATTCAATAGACATCTCCAGCACCACAATTCAAAAGCATCAATTCTCTTTCTGTCTCTCTTGTTCAATGTCCAGCTTTCACAACCATATGATGCCACTGAAAATACCATGGCATGAGTCAGACGCACCTTCATCTTCAATGTGACGTCTTTGCTTTTCAATACTCTAAAGAGATCTTTTGCCACAGCTTTTCCTAGAGCAATGCGTCTTTTGATTTCTTGACTGCTGCTTCCAAGGGTGTTGATTATAGAGACAAGCAAAGCAAAATCTTTGACAACCTCAATCTTTTCTCCAATTATTGTGAAGTTGCATGCTGACCCAGTTATAAGGATTTTTGTTTTGTTGATGTTTAGTCATAACCCATATTGAAGGCTATGATCTTTGATCTTCATCAGTAAATGTTTTAAATCCTCTTCACTTTCAGCAAGCAGAGTGGTGTCATCTGCATAACGCACGTTGTTAATGAGTCTTCCTCCAAACTTGATGCCACATTCTTCCTCATAAAGTCCAGGTTCTCGGATTATTTGCTCAGTGTATAAATTGAAGAGATAGGGTGAAAGTATACCGCCCTGATACACGCCTTTCTCAACTTTAAACCACTCAGTGTTTCCTTGTTCTATTCGAACAACTGCCTCCTGGTTCATGTACAGATTTCTCATGCGCACAATTAGGTGTTCCGTTATTCCCATTTTCCAGAGTGTTATCCATAATTAGTTATGATCCACAAAACCAAATGCTTTTGCATAGTCAATAAAACATAGATAGACATCTTTCTGATATTCTCTGCTTTCAGCTAATATCCACCTGACATCAGCAATGATGTCCCTGGTTTCCCGCCCTCTTCTCAATCCCGCTTGATTTTCCGGTAATTCCCTGTCTATGTGCTGCTGCAGTTGCTTCTGAATGATCTTTAGTAGAATTTTTCTGGTGTGTGATATTAATGATATTGTCCGATAGTTTGCACATGCAGTTGGATCCCCTTTTTTGGGAATAGGCACAAATATGGATGTCTTCCAGTCAGTTGGCCAAGTGGCTGTTTTCCAAATCAGTTGGCATAAACATGTTAACACCTCCAGTGCTGCATCTGTTTGTTGAAACATCTCTATTGGTATCCCATCAATTCCTGGAGCCTTGTGTTTTGCCAGTTCTTTCAAGGCAGCTTCCACTTTGTTCTTAAACACCATTGGTTCCTCTTCATATGCAACCTCCTGGAATGGTTGGTCATCTACCAATTCTTTCTTGTATAATGACTCTGTGTATTCTTCCCATCTTCTTTTGATGTTTCCCGCATCATTTAATATTTTCCCTGTAGAATCTTTCACTACTGCCACTCGAGGCTTGAATTTTTTCTTCATTTCCTTAAGCTTGAGAAACACAGAGTGTGTTCTTCCCTTTTGGTTTTCTGCCTCCAGCCCCTTGCACATGTCATTATAATATTTGTTTTTGTCTTCTCGAGCTGCCTTCTGAAATCTTCTGTTTAGTTCCTTAACTTCCTCATGTCTTCCTTTTGCTTTAGCTGCTCTATGTTCGAGGGCAAGGTCCAGTGTCTCTTTTGACATGTAATTTGGTCTTTTCTTTTTTTCTTGTCTTTTTAAGAACTTTTTGCTTCCTTC
>VMDO01042545.1:0-10481 GCA_007922755.1 Pedetes capensis | reverse complement strand
AAACTTAGATGAGAAGGGGGGAGGGGGGAAGCATAGGGGAGGGTAAGGGGTAACCTGTATGAATAATGTTTATCAAATTGCATATATGAAAATTGTCACAATGAAAAGCATGTCAAAATGAATCACATTATGACTTACATTAAAAATTTCTAATAAAAAAAGTAAACACACACACACACACACAAAAAGAAATAAATACGATTTTGATGCATCTTTCAAGAGACTCAAGACTTTTTGATTCAGGGTCACATATTCTACATCTCTCATTATGTATCTTTATTAACTATGAAAAATGGAACACCTGAATGCTGTTGGAATATGCAGTGACATTCATGTGTGTGGATGTGAAACAAGCTTCATCTCTGAAAAAGAAGTATCAATTTAGTGTCTCTTAGAACTGGCCTCAGGAGTTTTGGATTTAGAGTCACAGATTCTGTATCATTCTTTACAAATCTACTTGATATATGACAAAAGTACATGTGAATGCTCTTGTAAAATGCAGTGACATGGATGGATGTTGATGTGAAATGCACTTCCTCTCTGTGAAAGGTTTATTTAATGCATCTTTCAAATAGAATTAAGTATTTTTATTTATAGTTACACATTCCATATAGCTCATTTTATATCTATATGACATATTACCATAATATATATGATTGCTGTTTTAAAATGCAACAATATTCAGGAATGTGGATCTGATAAGTTTCCTGTCTGTGGATAAAGTATGTGGATTTGGAGTATGTTTCAACTGACCACAAGAGTTGTGGATTTTGAATCCCATATTCCTTATCACTAATTATATATGAATATATGAATTATGATAAAAGGGTCATGTGAGTGATGCTGTAAAATCCAGTGACATTTACAAAAGTGCGTGTAAAACAAGCTTGCTCTCTGAGAAGGTAGTGTGGATTTGATGCATCTTTCAAATAGAGTTAAGTATCTTTTATTTGTAGTTACAAATTCTATATAGCTCATTTTATATCTATATGATCTATGAAAAAAGTACATCTGAAGGCTGTTGTAAAATGCAGTGACATTCATGGATGGGGATATGAAACAAGCTTCCTCTCTGAGAAAGAAGTTGAGTTTGGTGAATCTATCACTTAGTTTCAAGAGTAATTGATTAGGTGTCAAGTACCCTGCCTTGCTCATTATATATCTTTTTTTTTTATCTTATGACCTATGACAAAAATGTACATCTGAATGCTGTTGTTAGACACAGTGCCACTCATGATTGTGGATGTTAATCAAGCTTTAGCTCCATGAAGTAATTATCAATTTGGTGCTTGGTACTGTCTCAGCTGTCCGTAAGAGTTTTTTTATTTTATGTCACATATTCCATATTGCTTATTACATATGTATATGAGCTATGAGTAAAGCTGCATGTGAATGCTATTGCAAAATGTAGTGACATTTGTGGGTGTTGGTGTGAAAAAAGCTTCTCTTAGAAAGAATTGTGGATTTTGGATAGCTATCAATTAGCCTCAAGAGAGATTGATTTAGAATCACACATTCCACGTCACTTATTATGTATCTTTTATGAACTATAACAAAACAAACATGTGAATGCAGTTGTGAAACACTATGAGGTAGATAAGTTTGTGTATCAAATAAGCTTCTTATCTGTGTAAGTGTGTGTTTGGTGCATATTTCAACTATCCTCAAAAGTTTTGATTTAGAGTCACATATTCCATATCATTCATTATTTACCCACATGAAATATTACAAAATGTACATGTGAATGCTAGTGTAAACTACAATGGCATTTATGGATGTGGATATGAGACAATTTCCCTCAATGAGATGAACTGTTGATTTGGTGCATGTGCAATTAGCCTTTAAAGATTTTCACTTAGAGTCACAAATTCCATATGTCTTATTGTATATCTATGAATTATGGCAACAGGATCATACTAATGGTGTTGGAAAAGATAGCCATGGATATGTGTGTGAAACAAGCTTCCTTTTTGAGCAGAACTGTTGATTTGGTATATCTCTCCACTGGCCTCAAGAGTTTTTTTTCTATTTTGTGTCACATATTCCATAACATGCATTATATATAAGAACTATGAAGAAAGTAGATATGACTCCTGTTGTAAAATGTAGTGACATTTATGGATAGGGATATGAAAAATAAATTGTTCCTGGTAAAGAAATGTCGAAGTGATACATCTTTAAACAAGTTTCAGCAGTTTCAAATTTATAGTCACTTATTCTGTATTGCTCATTATATGTTAATATGAACTACCACAATATGTATATCAGAATGCTGTTGTAAAATGCAGTAATATTCATGGATGTGGATGTGAAACAAGATTCCTCTATCAGAAAGAAGTGCATATTTGGTGCATCTATCCATGAGCCTCAAAAGGAATGATTGTAGAGTGACATAATCCACATTGCTTTTTCTATATACATATATAAAGCCCGGGTAAAAGAAATATTTGTATGCTGTTGTAAAACTCAGTTATGAAGATAAATTTTTGATATAAAGCAAGAATCCTCTGTGTGAAATAAATGTGTATTTGGTGCATCTTTCAGCTAGCCTCAAGAAGTTTTTCATGTCGCTTCTTCTCCATCACATTGCATATCCATAAGAACTATGACAAAAAAAGCAGGTAAATGTTGCTCTGAAAGGTAGTACTGTAGGTGAATTTGGATATTAAACATTACCCTCTGGGAAAGAATTGTGGATGTGTTTCACCTTTCAAGTAGCCTCATGATTTTTTTATCTAGAGTCACATATTCCATATCACTAGCTACATATCTATATGAGATATGACAAGAGGTACATCTGAATACTGTTGTAAAATGCAGACATTCATGGTTGTGAATCTGAACCAATCTTCCTTCTGATACAAATGTAGATGTGGTGCATCTTCTTCTAGCCACAAAAGTATTTGATTTAGAGACAAATATTCCATACCATATTGAGTTGGTATCCAACTCATAGCAACCCTCTGTACAACAGGGGAAACACTATTGTCAGTGCTTCTCTGCTGTTCATAGGGTTTTCAATGGCAGATTGATTTTTGGGAGGGGGTTGCCAGGTCCTTCTCCCAAGCCTACAGCTTCTGGTGTTCCCAGGCGGTCTCCCACCCAGGTACTAACCAGGCCCGACCCTGCTTAGCTTCCGAGATCTGATGGAATCGGATGCCACAGGGCTATAGCTGCAGGCCATATATATATATATATGTGTGTGTGTGTGTGTGTGTGTGTGTGTGTGTGTGTACACACACACATATACACACATATACTATGACAAGAGGAACAGGAACATAGGAGTGCTATCATAAAAGTCAGTGACAGTCAAGGATTTGAATGTGAAGCAAGATTTTCTCTAAGAGGGAATTGTGGATTTGATTCATCTTTCAATTAGCCACAAGAGTTTTTGGATTAGAGTCACATATATCATATCATGTCTGTAGTCATAGCTCCCTGGCATTTGATCCTGCCTGATCTCAGAAGCTAAGCAGGGTCAGCCTGCTTAGTCCTTGGATGGGAGATTGCCTGGGAATACCAGATACTCCAAGCTAGGGAAACGGACCTAGCAGCCCACTCCCCAAACAATCTGCCATTGAAAACCCTATGAATAACAGAGAAGCACTGAAAATAGTGCCAGGAATGGCACAGTGTTGGGGAGTTCTTTGTTCTGTTGTACATAGGGTCACTATGAGTTGGACCCAACTCAACGGCACCTAAAACAACAACATATCACATCACACAGTATAAATCAATATGACCCATGAAAAATTATACATCTGAATCTGTTATACAATGCAGTATATTTTATATGTGTATGTGAAACAAGTTTCCTTTTGGAAAAAGAAATGTTTTGATGCATCCTGCAACTAGCCTCAAGAGTTTTAGATTTTGAGTCACATATTCTGTATTACTCATTTCATATCTGTATGATCTATGAAAAAAGTACCTCTGAATACTGTTGTAAAACACAGTGACATTCATGGATATCTATGTGTAACAAGCTTCTAAGAAAGAAGTGTAAATTTGGTGTATCTTTCAACTAGCCTCAAGTGTTTTGATTTAGAGCCACATAATATTGCTCGCTACATATCTACATGAACTATGACAATAGGACCACACAAATGCTGTTATAAAAGGTAGTGACATTCATAGATTTGGATGTGAAACAGGAATTTTCTGTGAGAATGTTGTATGTATGTGATGCATATTTCAACTCATCATAAGAGTTTTTGATTTAGAGTAATATCAACTGTTTCAGTCTTTATGTATTTATGTGAACTATGACAAATTTTACATCTGAATGCTGTAAAAGGCAGTGCCATTCATGGATGTGGATGTGAAACAAGATTCCTCTCTGAGAAAGAACTGTATTTCGGGGGTATGGTTCAACTGCCCTGAAGGGTTTTTGATTTAGAGTAATTTATTCTGCACCACTCTTTACATATCTATATGTTGTATTGTTAGGTACCATCGAGTTGGTGTCCAACTCACAGTGACCCTATGAGTACAACAGACAAAACACTATTGTTGTGCTTCTCTGCTATTTATACTGTTTTCAATGGTTGATTGTTTTTTAGGAGTAGGTTGCTGAGTCCTTCTCCCAAGCCTATAGAACTTGGTGTTCCAGGTGGTCTCCCATCCAAGTACTAACCAGGCTTGACCCTGCTTAGCTTCTGAGATCTGACTGGATATGACTCCTTAGTGTTACAGCTGCAAGCACATATTTGTATGAGCTATGACAAAATGTATATCTGAATCTGTTGTAAAATTCAGTGACATTCATGGATGTGGATGTGAAACTTTCTCTGAGAAAGAAGTATGAATTTTTTGGATTGTTCATGTATCCTCAAGAGTTTTTAACTTAGAATCACATATTCCTTATCATTCATTACATAGGTATATAAGCTATGACAGAAGGTACATCTGAAAACTGTTGTAAAATTTGGTGAAACTCAGGGATTTGGATGTGAAAAAAGCTTCCTTTCTCTGAAAGAAGTATGGATTTGGTCCATCTATCCACTAGCCTCAAGAATGATTAAATTATAGTCCAATAATCCACATTTCTCATTCACTATATAAATTCTGGCTAAAGAAACATCTGAATGCTGCTGTGAAACCCAGTGATGTTGATAATTTTTGCTATGACACAAGATTCCTCTTTGTCAAAGAAGTGTGTATGTGGTGCATTTTTCAACTTACACCAATAATTTTTATTTAGTGTCAAATTGTGCATTGTTCATTATATATCTCTGTGAATTCTGACAAAAGAAACATTAATGCTGTTATAAAAGCCAATGATTACATAAATTTGGATATGAAAGAAGATTCCTCATTGTGAAAGACACTCAGATTCGGTGCATGTTTCTTTTGGTGTACTTATTTATGGAGTACAGAATGACAATTCATTTCATATACACAGTGGGCAACTACTAAAATTGGGTTGCGTACATTTTCATCTCTTTAAACAATATACAAAAACTTTTTGATTAGCATGTATCGATTATTGTATATGTGATACAATTGTATATGTGAAACATTTATGTGATATACTATGATTTTTTTAAATTACACACATCATAATGGGATTTATTATGGAATTTTCAAAGAACTACAAATTTTATTTTGCCATTGTACTCTCCCTCTTTATCCTGTTGTATTGTTTTCCTTTTCCTGTCCCTCCTTCCCCTCCTTTCCCACTCCCACTCATTTCTTCTCAACTCATGTTGGATATCATTTTGCTTTCCAAGCTCAGATATGTATATTTGAATATTTGAATATATATATATATATATATATATATATATATATATATATATACTGTTATATATATATATATATATATGTATATTCTTTGAATATATATATTGAATATATATATTGAATATATATATTCTTTGGTTGGGGGGCTGAGATTTAGCTCAGTTGGTAGAGCATCATTCTGCAGTTTCTGAGGTCCTGAGTTTGATTCCCAGCAACAAAGAAATGGGAGAAGGACAAGGCAACCCACTCCCGAGGCAATCCCGAAACAATCAGGAAACCCTATAAGGGTCGCTATGAGTCGGACACGACTCGACGGCACCTAACAACAACAAATATACATACATACATATATTCAATTCCAGTGCCCACTCATTTATTGTCTTGTTACTTTGTTGTTTAATTTCTTGAGTTCTTTGCATATTCTAGTTATTAATCCTTTGTCAAATGAGGAGGATGCAAAGATTTTCTCCCATTCTGTGGACTCTTCCCTTATTAATTCTTTTCCTTTTCCTTAAGAAGCAAAAGCTTCTTAATTTTATGTAGTCCCATTTGTCAATTCATAGTGCAGTTTCTTGTGCTATTGGAGTCTTCTTAAGAAAATACTTGCCTAGGCCTATGTGTTGGAGTGTGTTCCCTATGTATGATTCTAGTAGCATCAAAGTTTGCAGTTTTATGTTGAGATTTCTGATATACTTTGAGTTGATTTTCATACATGTTGAGAGATACACTACTACTTTCCTTCTAGATATGGATATCCAGTTTTCTCAACACCATTTGTTAAAAAGGTTATCTTTTCTCCTATGTAAACCTTTGTCCCTTTTGTGAAAGATCAGGTGGCTATAGTTGAGAGTGTGTATATCTTGGACTTCTCTTCTGTTCTATTGAGCTTTATGTCTGCTTTTGTGCCAGTACCACACTGTTTCTGTTGCTATGTCCCTGTAGTATAGTTTGAAGTCAGTTATTGTGATGCCTCCTGATCTACTTTTGCTGTTTAGAATTGTTTTGACTATATGAGGCCTATTATGCTTCCATTTGAATTTTAGGATTGTTTTTTCTATTTCAGTGAAATATATCATGGGAATTTTGGTGGGAATTACATTGACTCTATAGGCTACTTTTGGTAGTATATACATTTATACAATGTTAGTTCTTCTGATCCACGAGCAAGGGAGCTCTTTCTATCTTGTAACATCTTTGATTTCATTCTTTAATATTTTGATGTTTGTATTGTAGAGATCTTTAGGGTCTTTGGTTAGATTAATTACTGATATTTAATTTTTTGTTGGGCTATTGTAAATGGAAGCACCATTTCAATTTCTTTCTCCTACTATTCTTTGTTGGAATATAGAAATGCTACTGATTTTAAATGTTAATTTTATATCTTGCTACTTTGCTGAATGAGCTAATTAGCTCTAAGTGTTTCTTTGTGGGTTTTTAGGGTTCTCTAAATATAGAATTATTCAGCCACAAATATGGATAATTTAACCTCCTCATGTTTGATATGTATCCCTTTTCTCTTTCTCTTGTCTGATTGCTTTAGTTAGGACTTCATTCACTATTGAATAAGAGCAGAGAGAGTGGAAAATTTTTCCTTGTTCTGATCATAAAGGGAATGCTTTTAATTTTCTCAATTTAATATTATGTTGGTTATATTGCTGTCGAGTCTGTGTCTGACTCATAGAGACCCTATGTACAACAGACAAAACACTATTGTTAGTGCTTCTCTGCTATTCATACGGTTTTCAATGGGTGATTTTTTGGGGGGAGTGGGTTGCCAGGTCCTTCTTCCAACCCTACAGAACCTGGTATTACCAGGTGGTCTCCCATCCAAGTACTAACCAGGCCTGAACCTGCTTAGATTCTGAGATCTGACAGGATCAGACACCACAGTGGTATGGCTGAAGGCAAATGTTGGTTATGGATGTATCATATACAGCCTTTACAATGTTGAGTTATGTTCCTTCTATTTTCAGTGTCAGGATTTTATCATGGGAGATGTTGAATGTCAAAAGCTTTTTCCGCATCTGTTGAGATGGTCATTTGATTTCTGTATTGAAATGTGTTGATATGTTGAATTATATTAATTGACTTGTGTACATTGAACTAGGCTTGCATTTGAGGCATGAATCCCACCTAGTTGTGGTGTATAATCTTTTTACATGTTGCTGTATTCAATTTGCAATAATTTTTAAAGGATTTTTGCATCACTGTTCATCAGGGAAATTGGCCTACAGTTTTCTTTCTTTTTTTCATATTCTTTCCTAGTGTGTGTGTGTGTGTGTGTGTGTGTCAGGGTGATACTGGTCAGGGTGATTCATAGGGTTTTCAATGGCAGATTGATTTTGGGGTGTGGGTTGCCCAGTCCTTCTTCCAACCCTACAGTATCTGGTGTTTGCAGATGGTTTCCCCTCCAAGTACTAACCAGGCCCGAACCTGCTTAGCTTCTGAGATCTTACAAGATCAGAAGCCACAGTGCTATGGCTTCAGGTGGAAAAGGTGGTTAACTCTCATCATTTTTATTTCCGTTATCCTAGAGACTCAATCAAGAGCAATTAGCCCAGGAAATCACATAAAAAGCACCTAGATAACCAGGAAGAGATAAAATGATCCCTATTTGGATGTTACTAGTACAAAGTCATGTATGAAGAACAAAACTGGAAATATAACAGTACCTGATTTCAATGCATATTACCAAGCCATAGTAATACAAACACTATGGCATTGAACTGGCATAAAAATAGACAGGTAGATCAATGGAAAGGAATAAACATTGCAGAAGTAGGCCTACACATATACAGCTAACTGATTCTTTGCAAAGATGCCAAAATCATAAAGTGAAGAACAGATAACCTTTACAATAAATAGTGCTAAGGAAACTGTGCATCCATATGAAGAAGATTGAAATTCAACCCTATCTGTCATCCTGTAAAAAATCAACTCAAAATGGTTCAAAACTTAAATGTAAGATCTGAAATGATGAAACTACTTGGAAAAATATAAAGGAAACATATCAGAATATTGGCATAGGGAATGATCTTTTGAATATGACCCTGAAAACTCAGGAAACAAAAGTAAAAATACACAAATGGAATTGTACCAAGCTCAAAAGCTTCTACAATAAAAGTAAATAATAAACAGAGTGAATATATACTCACAGAAGGGGTAAAATATGTGCAAACTATTCACCTATAAAAGGATTAATATGTAGAATTTATAAGGAAAAAATACCTTAAAAACAAAAGCAAAAATTTAGTCCAATTAAAGCATAGGTAAGTGATCTGAGTAGATGTTTCTCTAAAGAAGAAATATCAATGGCAGGACTGAGGATATAGCTCAGTGATTGAGTACTTGGCTGGAAATACAAATGAATAACAAATATATGAAAAAATGCTCAATACTACTAGCCACCTATGAAATGCAAATCAAAAGTACAATAAGATATCATCTCACTCCAGTTAGAAATGGTATCATTAAAAAATTGGCAAGGATGTGGAGAAAAACTCATACTCTGTTGGTAGGAATGAAAGTTCAGCTGCTGTGGAGAATGGTATGGAAGTTTCTCAAAAAAACTAAAAATAGATCTACCATACGATCCAGCTACCATATGATCAGCATACTGATGACATACCTGAAAGTACATGGGTACTGTAGAGTTATTCACAATAGCTAAGATATGGAATCAGCCTAGGTTCCCAATAACAGATAAATGGATGATGAAAATATAGCATATACACACAACAGACTATTATTCAGCCACAAAGAAGAATGGAATCCTAGCATTTGTACCAAAATGGATGGAAATGGAGGGCATTGTGTTAAATGAAATCAGCCAGACACAGAGAGACAAATACAGCATGTTCTCTCTCATTTGTGGAAGAAAAAGTCAATCTGAATGTAGAGTAGTGATTACTTGAGTTTGGGAAAGGGAAGGAGGGTAAATAAAGGGATGTTTGGATTGAGCAGTGCATACTTTATTCATATATTGAACTATTAGACTGAACATCATTAATATGTATCATTAACACATACAAATAAAAAACAACTTAAAAACTAGTTCAATTAAGAAACTATTTCATTAAAAGTAATAAACATAAGATCAATACATAAACAATGATTTTTATCTCTACATTAGCAATGTGTAATCTGAAAATGAGATTACAAAAGCAATTCCACACAAAATCACATAACATAATACAGTTGTTATTGTGTTAGGTGCCGTCGAGTTGGTATCTGACTCATAGCGACCCTCATAGGGTTTTCAATGGCTGGCTGTTCCCGGATTGCCTTGGGAGTGGATTGCCAGGTCCTTCTCCCATTTTTAAGGTGCTGGGAATCAAACTCGGGACTTCAGAGACTGCAGTGCAGCGCTCTACCAACTGAGCTAAATCCCAGCCCAACATAATGCAGTAGTAAGGCATAAATCTAGTATGACAAATGCATGACATTTTCATTAAAAATAAAACATATTTTTGAAAGAAATTAAATGTAACTTGGATGGGGAAACATAACATATTCATGGATTGGAAGAAATTCTTACTAATACAACTTAAGTTGGTCTACAGATTGAGCACAACCCATGTTAAAATCCTGGTTTTTTTTTTTTTTTTTCAGAAATGGACATATTATTCTAAATCTCACATCCAATTGCAAGTGATCCAGAAAACCCACAAAAATCTTGACAAAGAAGAGCAAAGTTGTAGAACTCAGAGTAAGTAATTTCAAAATTTACTATT
>VMDO01042544.1:0-10482 GCA_007922755.1 Pedetes capensis | reverse complement strand
GCGGTCCCGCTGCTGGCCACTGTGTAGCTCCTCTGAAGCCCAATCCCTAATTTCAGTGTACGCCTAGTTTCATTCTTTATCTCTCAAACTAAATTATCTATTTCTATTTATTCAATTTGTGTTTTAAACCCCTAATCGAGGCTTCTTATTGCTCCAGGACAGAAGGTGTGTGTTGTCTGTCCGCCATCTTGACTCCTCCATGGTGAGATATTTTTGAGCATTTCCTTTAAAATAAGAAATAAAGCATGAATGCCTATCACAAACAATAAAATGCAACTTTTTTTGGAAATTAAAAAAGACAAAGATATACACAGCATTAAGACTGTAAGGAAGAAATGACAGATCATATGTAGTTCTTTTTTTATACAGAAGTTTCCATAAAAAGCAAAAACACATTATGAGAGAAAATTAAGAAAGTTAGATGGATAGAAACAAATATACTTAACCAGAATTATTACGTGTAGCTACAAGTACGTAATAGAAAGTGTAATAGAAAGAATATAGTTAGAATACCAACAAAACTAGGGAACTAAAAATGCTGGGTTACAACTACATGTAGCACTTTATAATATTGTGTTGGAAAATCACAAGTATCAAAAATAAATTGATAACTATGCTGTTTTAAATTATAGTAAAATAAGTATACCAATCACCTATAAATCAATATGTTATTTAAGTGCAATTTTAAACAAAATTCCATTTTGGATAGGGGAAAGTGGAACATGTCAAGGAGAGGGCTAAGAATAAGACATGATGAAGATTAAACTGGTGAATTTTGTCACTCTAATGTATCATATAAAGATATAAAGCAATACAATAAAATCCTAGTAGAAATGAGTAGTTAATGGAAGCTGAGAAAGACACTGTCACAATATAAAATTTGACATGTGGTTGAACGGATACTGCAGATCGCTGGAGAAGTGACAGGCAGAGTTAGTACAATATGTTTATGGAAAATGCAGCATTGTTTAATAAATGGTGCTGGAAAATTCTATTTAATCATATGGGAAAAATAAGATCAGAGGAAATTTTATTCTGACCTAATTGTATGCCAGTAAATCAGGTAGATTAAAGAATTTAATATAAACCAGGCTTGGTGGCGCACGCCTATAATCCCAGCGGCTCGGGAGGCCAAGACAGGAGAATTGCAAGATCGAGACCAGAGGCCGTCTGTGTAATTTAGTGAGACTCCATCTCAAAAAGTAAAAAATGGACTGGGTGCAGTTCAGTGGTCCAGCACTTGCAGAGCATGCAAGCGCAAGGCCCTGGGTCCAAACCCTAGTACCACCAAAAAAAAAAAAAAAAAAAAAGAATATAACATAAAAGTGAACTTTAATACTTTAGAATAAATTTAAGAGGAGGTTTTTATTACTCAAAGTAGAAAAATAATCTTAGACAATTCAACAGATACATAAGCTATCAATGAAAAGACTAATGAACTCAACTTTATTAATATTTCCATCCATCAAATTGCACCATAAAGAAATGGAAAAGACAAGATATGCACTAGGAGTCTGTGTTGTAATTTGGATATCTTACAATGATTATTACTCAGAATATAGAAAGAGCTCTTACATTAATAAGAAAAAGATAAACAACCAAGAAAAAAGTGAGGACAATGTATGTGAAAAAGTATTCAACTTCAGAGATAAGTAAGAAAATTCAAGTCAAAATAATATAATATTTCACAACAACCAAATGGCAACAAATATGACTACACAAAATGTTAGGAAATATTTTCTTGTGTAACAATAAAAAATGCATGCATTGTGGATAGTAGAGAGGCCTTGGAAAATCACTTGGTAGAATCTAGTAAAGTTGAAGATGCAAATAGGCTGCAATATAAAAAGTTTATGACTAATGAATGTTTAAATTGTCACTTTTGGAGCTGGGTAGAATAATTACTGCCTGTAATCCCAGCACTTTGGAAGCTAAGGCAGGAGGATCCTGAGTTCTACATCATCTTGGACTGCATTGAGGGTTTCATGCCAGTCTGGGCTACCCAGGGAAACTCTGTCTCAAACAAAAACAAAGACAAACAAAAACAAAAACAAAATAATCTTAAATCATCAAATTTGTACAAAGAAGCAGTGGTTTTCTTTTAAATCTTTAGCTAAGTACATTCACATGAACGATTCTCAAAAATATAATGTTTAGTGAATAAGAAAATTATACAATAATACCTAAAACATGATCCTATACAAAGCTAAACACATGAAACAACAATTTTTTTGAACTTTTTGTACATGTCCTTGATAGAATAATAAACATAAAACTCAGGTCAATGGTAACATGTAATATGGGAGGAAGCAATACTTTGGAGAGTATCATAGACACACTTCAAAGCTACTGGGAGTGTTCTGTCTCTTAAGTGGGATCTAGATTTGTGTTCCCAATTGGTGGACAAATAGAGACAGAAATAGAGCTAAAAGAGTAAACCACTCTTGAGAAAATAGAGAGAAGAAAGGCAGTATAGAAAGGCAATATAGAAGCTACAAAGGCAACAATGAATAGAGGAAGAGTGTATGCTTTAAGGTTAATATACCTGAGCATACACATAAGCTGAATGGACAGACTCAGTAGAAAGGACAAACTTAAGGATTCAAAGATAAGAGGACAATTGAAGAAATAATAACTCTGCACAATGTGGGACATGTAGCTTCAGAACACAAAGCAACATTTATCTTAAATAGATGGTATGGATACTTCAGTGAAGCCACAGAGAAGGTAAACATGTATGTCTACAAATTAGTCTTTAAGCCACTACTTGAGTCTTAAACTTAGTTCATTCATCCATAAAATGCTTACTCTGGGTCACTCTTTTAAAATCATCTTTTTAAAATCTAGTGATTTAGAATCAAGAGTTACCACCATCCTCATTCTTTATTCTAACCATATATGCTCATGTCCTGTAAAGTTTTCTTAATTCCAAATTTGTTTTTGATTTCCATTTCCTTTCCGCATCCACTCCTACTGGTCCATTTGATATTTAATGCTTCATGTCTGTTTTATACCTTTTTGAGAGGGGGTAAGAAAAGAAATATTTATTATGTGTTTTGTATTTCCTTTTCTTCTGGCCTTATCCACTTGGAACTAAATATTAGGTCCAATTTCAGCTTTTAAAAACAGAAATAATGGAAAAAGAAAAAAAAAATTCCTTTGCTTGTATTCTCCTCTCGTTTTATAAGAGACTTTTCCAAACCTAGGTTTCTCCAAGGGCTAGGTCATATATGTTCATCATACGGCTTTCAGGTAGTGAGGATTGTCCCCAAATCCTTTCCTGAGCCCAGCCCATTGAGGATGCTCTGGGAGCCCCTTACTCCTTCTACTACTGCTAACGGTCCTGTGGTTCCCTGGATCATTTGGAAGTTCTATGTAGCTGTGTCAGGCTGAATCTTCTAAAACATACTTCAGGGTTGTGCCATGCTCTGAAGCTATTTCAATGACAAATGGAGAAAATCTTTTGTCCTTTGAACCACATTTTGTTAGCTTGATTCCTTTTGTTCATTACTCTTCTCTGTCTCAGTTTATATGACAATTTGTAATAAAAACAATTTTTGCACCCTTTGGAAAGTAAAGAAAACCAAGTATCTCTTTCCATTTAATTCTAACTTGACTTAAAAATCTAGCTACCTAGAAGTACAGGGACCTATGAAAGGGCTGCTTAGCAACAAATGTACCCTAAGTAAGCACTTGGGATGTGAGTTGTTTTCCCCTAGGCACTGAGGGAGAATGCATCAGAAGAAAGCCTGTCCCCACTTAGCTATTCCCAAAGAAACCTAGAACTGTGGCTGTGATTATATGTAACTTTCCTACCTTCTGGGCTGCAGAACAATCAAGATGAAGACATTTGTGAAAAGCTTTTCTGATAGAGGTGGGTATGATATGGAAAGGGCTGTAGAAATTTTGCTGAAGTTGTAAAAACATATGAGGTGGGGGAAAGATCATAGCTCAGGGATGGGTGCTTTTGTGATTTTGTGTTCTCAGACTAGTGAGAGTTTTAAGATAACAAATACCTGGAGAAATTATCTATCAAACTTCATCTGGACCACCAGTTCTATGACTTTTCTCACCTTTACTAATTTTAGGGTTAAATTCTAATCTTGGATGATTGCCTTTTGTTTAGTGGGGTCTGAGAAGAATAAAGGAATGCCAAAACAATAGTGGAACTTACTAGTTGAGATTCTGAGCTACCCATTGCCCCAGAAAATATGAGTCCTGTTTGGTATAATTTTGCTCCTAAATACAGTTTTTACATCAAATTGCCTTCCTATATGCATCTTCTTTCTTTCTTAAAGACTCAAATCCCTAAAAATCTGCCAAGGTTTTCTTTTCCTGAGTTTTAATTTTTCCATTTTAAGGTGTACATAAAGCATGATGCCATTTGCTAGTTTCCCCATTTATTTCCCTGCAGCCTCTAGACAGACAGACAGAAAAAAAGAAAGAAAGAAGAAAAAAGAGAGAAAGAAAGAGATAAAGAGAGAGAGAGAGAGGGAGGGAGGGAAACAGAACAATTGTAAGGGTATCATTTCCTGTCATGGTGGTCATACTGGGAAAGCATATTAGAGATAAAAAATTCAAAAGATATGGAATGTGAAAATAATTTTAAGAAATCATGAACATTATTTTATGCATAGAAATTAAAATGTGATGTTCTGAGCTCTTACCTGTATAAGGTTTTCAGACAAAGGATTGACAACTTTGTATTTAAGAAATATTACTCCAGTATTTGAGTAAGACTCCATATGTATGTCAGCTTATCATGCTGTGGGGGCTTGCATGTTGCTACAATGCTGAAAGCTATGCCACCATTATTTCAGATACCAGCAGGGCCATCCTCAGTGGAGAGATCTCAGCCGAGTTTCCAGACTAAGACAGACTAAGGAGAAGGACTGGAGAGCCCACTCCCAAAATGATTAGCCATTGAAAATCCTATGAATAGTAGAGAAACACTCTCAAATATAGTGCCAGAAATTGAGCACCGTAGGCTGGAAGACATTCAAGAGATGACTTGGAAAGTGCTGCCTCCTTAGAGTGGTGGTTGTTGTTAGGTGCTGTTGAGTCAGTATCCAACTCATAGCGACCCTATGTACAATAGATGAAACAGTATTGTCCTTCTTCTCTGCTATTCATAGGGTATTCAATGGTAGATTGTTTTTTGGGAGTGGGTTACCAGGTCCTTCTCCCAAGTCTACAGTATCTAGTGTTCCAAGGCAGTCTTTCATCCAAGTGTTTTTGTTTGTTTGCTTGTTTGTTTGTTTTTGCCGTACTGGGAGTTGAACCCAGGGCCTCAGGCTTGCATGATTTCCAAATACCAGACCATTAAGTTGCACTTCCAGCCCATTTTTCTTACTTTTTGAGACAGGGTCTCACTAAATTACACAGACTGCCTCTGGTCTCAAACTTGGGATACTCTTGCCTCTGCCTCTGGAGCCACTGGGATTACAGGCATGGGCCGCCACTCCCTGCTCTTCCATCCAAGTATTAACCAGGCACAAATCTGCTTAGCTTTTGAGATCTGATGGGATCTGGCACCACAGTGATATGGCTGCAGGCCCTCAAAGTGGAGTCAACCTTAATGATGGGAAATAGAGTAAATCCCCTGCGACCTCCCTCCTTTTGCTGATGTGGCATGACTCACAATGGAAAGAAACGTAGTGACTGCAACAAGGGACTCAAATATAAAAAGATTGTGGACATGCACAGTATTGGGTAGTGTTTCATTCTGTTGTACATAGGACTGCTATGAGTCAGATCTGACTTGACTGCACCCAACACCACCACCACCAACACCTGAGCGAGAATGGATTGGAGTAAGACAAGTTTGAAGACAATGAATTCAGATAAGTGTAATTAAAATAGAATCATATATCAGAGTTTAAATTATTTATCTTCCAAACCTCTGTTTTTAGACTAGAAATCTTCTTAAATACAAAGGGCAGTTTTGTCCCTTTATATTTCTGCTGTTTAAATGTGGGTTTAATATTCTTCTGTATCTCTAAAAAGCAAAAGAGTTAAAAAATCTTTGGTTTCCATATGCCATGCTCACTTCTCTTTGTGTATAACTTCTTGTATTGTGGTTTCAAATAATTATATCTATTTATTGTCCCTTTATCCAGTTCACAATTGACTGACTTTTGGTGGACATCAGTAGCTTTCTCCATTTAGAATTCTCATCTTCTATAACCTCACTGCCAAGCAGTTTAACCCAATGAAGACTAGATTCAGTATTCAGAGTCATGCAGGCATTTATTAGAAAATAGGCACAAAAATACCATTGAATATGTTCTTAGAAGTTCATGGAAGTCCCAGCTATCTATTTTAGGCTTTTTATTAGTAGAATGAATGAAGAAAGTGTCTGTCAAAAACAAAATGTAGGAAAATTCTCACAAGTAGTAAAGCTAAGTGCCCAAGGAGATTAAGTGATGAATCCTCCATCAAGAGAGAAGTGCAAGAAGGGAGGATTATATGCCTTTTGAAGTTCTCCATGCTCCAAGGATCCTGGGACTATCAAATTCTTATATTCTTCCAGGCAAGGATCTATACTTCTAGATAATCAACAGATCTTGATCACCTGCTTTTTTTTTTTAAATCAATATGTTATTTTCTATATGCCAGTGGTTCTCAGCTGCACAATTTTCTGCCAGCTTCTCCCCTTCAGGGACATTTGGCAATTTCTCCAGTTATTTTGGTTGTCATGCTTTGGGGAAGGGGTTGAAATACTGACATCTAGTTGGTTGAGATGAGTGATGCTGCAAACCTCCTACATTGCACAGAATAGCCTCCCCTCTGCCCCCAGCAAAGAATTATCTGGTCTAAAATAGCAATAGTGCTAACCTTGAGAAAACTGACTTTATGATAATTCATGAACTCTATAGTGAGGAAACAGATAAGGATATCGGAAGGGTTGCCAAATGTGCCTCTAGATATGGACTGCTGATTAAAGCCTTTCAAATCTCAGCAAACTACTCTTAGAGTGTGATTTCAAGATTATGTGCTGCAACTCTGAACAAACCCCCTTTTGAATGAGATTAGATCAACTTGCACACACAGATGTATCAAATGGGGCCAGACTGTTATGTTCTGAGGTCAATTATATTCAGCATAACAGTTGTCTTTTTATTTTTTACTTAGTTATTAACAGTGAGGGTGAATGAGGAAATTGGGACCTGTGCTGAAGTTTTTAAGCTGTTCACTTTAAAATAGTTTGCTCTTATCCCTAGAGGAGTTCATCTTGTCGCCACTCATTTTGTGTCCCTGATATTTTGTCTCAAAAAATAAAAATATCTACTTATTTTATTACTAATTTACTAGCATAATAAATATTCTAATGAATATCATTTGTATCTTTTTATGTGTAGAGGCAGGTTCTACACTGTCTTAAGGCTGTCCGTAAACATTGCCAAATTGCCATGCTGAAGAAAGCAAACCAATTTACATGCCTAAATAGAAAACTATTGCTTCCTCACTTTATGCAATAGTTGACCGCATGACGTGTAATTACTAAAAGGAATAACTTGAAAATTTGACAGAATCACTTTATAATTTGCAAAACAATTCACATAGTATCTTTTATTTAATCTACCTAATTTTAGGACTGTTCAGCCAGTGAAAAAGAAGTTTCTATTTGTTCTTGAATATACTTAGAATTGTGACTACATTTTATTCTATCACCCTATAAATGAAATTTTGAAACATGGATTGGGAGAATCAGACAATGGTGACTGAATTTTATTTCTCTGATTTCCCTCAGTTTGAGAATGACAGCCTCTTATTCTTCATTGTTCTGCTCTTTATTTACCTCTTCATTGTCATTGGATATTTGATGATCTTCTTTGCTGTCCAGCTGGATGCCCATCTTCATAACCCCATGTACGGTTTCATCAGCACCTTCTCCTTCCTGGAGATTTGGTAGACCACAGTGACCATCCCCAAAATACTCTCCAACCTGGTCAGTGAGCAGAAGACCACCTCTTTCGTTGGCTGCCTCCTACAGACATATTTTTTCCATTCACTGGGGGTCACAGAAGGATTAGTCCTTACAGTGATGGCCATCGACAGGTACATTGCCATCTGTAACCCCCTCCGCTATGCCATCATCATGACCCTTCGGCTGTGTATCCAGCTCTCTGTGGGCTCTTGCATCTTTGGATTCCTTGAGCTACTGCCAGAGATTGTGTGGATTTTTACTCTTCCCTTCTGTGGCCCCAATGAAATTTATCAGCTCTTCTGTGACTTTAAATCTGTGCTGCACCTGGCCTATACAGACACATCTATGATTCTAGTTGAAGATGTGATCCATGCTATCTCCATCCTGACCTGTGTCTCTATCATCACCCTTTCCTATCTAAGAATCATCACCGTGATCCTGAGGATTCCCTCTGGTGAGGGCCGTCACAAGGCATTCTCCACATGTGCGGCCCACATTACTATATTCTTGCTGCTTTTTGGCAGTGTGGCACTCATGTACCTGCGCTTCTCTGTCACCTTCCACCCACTACTGGACAAGGCCATTGCACTGATGTTTGCAGTCCTTGCCCCATTTTTCAACCCAATAATCTACAGTCTCAAGAATAGTGATATGAAAGATGCCATTAAGAACATTTTCTTTTCTCAAAAGGTGTTCAGTGTCTTTGGAAGCTAGCAGGATTTCACACACATCTGTTCAATGACAACTCATCTTCTCCATAAGTTTAAAATGCTAACAAATCCATTTCTAAAATTACTTTGCATATTTTGTTTTTGTGTTTTTGATTGGGTGTTCTTTCCAATTTTCTAATTTAAGAACTATTATATGTTCTGATAGCGGAAATCTACTGCATGTTTAGTTATCCTTAGGTTATTCACAGAGTATAAAGAAATATTTTCTCCATTTTACACCCCCTAATAGTATGATATGTTTTCTAAATCAGTCAAGGATCCTGGCCTAAGTAATAATCACATTTATGAACCAGGCACCATGGCACATGCTTGTAATACTCCTGACTTGAGAGGCTGAAGCAGGAGGATCCAAGGTTGAGGCCAGAGGCAGTCTGCATAACTTAGTGAAACCCTGCGTTAAAATAAAAATTGAAAAAAAGGGACACTGTGTGAAGTTGAGTGCTAGGGCACTTGCCTAGCATGCATATGACCCTGGGTTCAACCCTTCTAGTAGTGCCAAAAAAAAAAAAATCACATTTAAATCTAAATGTTTCACTTGTTCTATTTCATCTTATGTTCACAATACCTTTATACTGTTTATTTGTTTTTTTTCATTAAAAAAAAGTTTGCAAGAACCACAGCAATGAAATAATTTTGGTGAATTCAAGATTTTGGTGAAAGAATCCTGACTCGCTAAATTCAGCCCAGAGATATTTACCTGCTTCATTCTTTGTCTTCTGGTATATTGCAATGATTATGTGATACATACCATCACTGAATTTGTAATTTTTACATCATACTGTTATTATCAATGCCTTTGTGAGTAATTTTCATAGTTTTTACATTATTGGGTTCTTGAAGATCAAATAGATGTGATATATGGTATTGTGACCAAAAAATCCCATTAATATACAAATAGTATATATACAAAAATATACTTAATTATGTTTTATTCTTTTCTTTTTTCTTTTTTAATATTTTGCAGTCCTGGGGTGTTGAACCGATGACTTTGTGCATGTTAGGCATGTACTTTATTACTAAGTTTATTTTTAATCTTTTATTTTTTATCTCTTATTTTGAGACTGGGTCCCACTAAGTTGTTCAGGCTGCCTCTGACCTTGAATTCTCCATCCTCCTGGCTCAGCCTCCCAAGTTGCTGGGACAATAGGCATGAACAACACTGCCTGGTTTACTTTGGTATTTTTAAAAATTATTAGTAGTACTGTGAAGATGGTCCATTATGTTATGTAATGTAATGTCATGTTAACACACTACGCCAATTTCATACCTCAGAGTGCTCGCTTTGATTATTTTTCAGTTTTGGAATGTTCATCTTTCCTTTCTCCCACTTTGGGACTTATCCTCACCTACTAAAAAGTCCAAACACATTTTATTTTCTGAGATAAATTTCTCTGCCTTCCTTCTACAAAACCACATAAGTAGTTTTAGGAGCTGAGTAAATTGTCTCCAGAAAATTATATTGCCTAGCTGGTATGGAAAGAAAAGCAAGTACACAGGTCAATTGTCAAAAGGTATCATGAAGAGCAAGAGGCCAGCGAGTGGTGTGGGAATAAGAAAGAGGGGTCAAGAATGGAAATATTAGTAGTATTGAACCCCCCCAAAAGCCTTAATCTATTGTGGTTAGGCAGGTAGATGAATTCTCAGACCCACTTGGAGATGCTAAAGTGGAAGAAAGATCTCACTTCTAATTTTAGGTTAGCCCCCAATACTGCTTCCTTTAGGCCTTAGGGACCAGCTCCATCTTTTGTCATTTCTCACTCCTGTAAAATCACCCCTCCCTCCACATTAATATGAACCTTTTGATACTTATAAGAAAAATCT
>VMDO01042543.1:0-10482 GCA_007922755.1 Pedetes capensis | reverse complement strand
TAAGTTCTACAGTTATATTCAACAAAGACCCAAGATGGTTTCCAGATGGGGGAGCGTGGGGATATTGTACTAATTCATTGTGTAAACATTCATTTAGCAGAATCAGACAAATCAAAACCACATGGAACACCTCATCTAGAGTAATTTGTTTTTACTATTCTGATATATTACCTTAAGATCCACCTATAAAAACCCTAAGGTAACATAGTAGGAAACTGATGAAGAAATCAACTCTTCTCAGGTCTTACTAGTATCTGACAGGATGTTGTCTTTCAGTGTATGCACCTCTCCCTTTTACAATCCCAATATAATGTCTATAGTGATCTAAGGTCTCCTGTTTCCTGTTCACCAATGTTACAATAACTAGAATTCCCCAAAATGATTTGTGTTATTAAGTCATTAAACTTGATTAAGAGTAATGCATCATCATGAGAGATTCTGATAGACACATAATATAGAAAAATGTAAGAATTTTTTCCACTTGGAATTCATGGTGCAAATTTATGGCCAGAATGGGAGATATAAAGTAATATAAAGTACAAAGGGTCTGCATTGAATTCCTCATATACTCTACATCTAAGGTTGCTTGTTTTGCAGTATAGAAATTTCTACTCTTGTTTTAAATTAAATTACTGTTTTTATGTTTTAAGTGCAAATTGGCAGTAGAATCAAAGTATGTGCTTTCCATTATAGATTTTCTTTTCTAAGCTACTGTTAGCATAAAAATATCGCTTAGTGAGATTCCCATTTATATGACGTATAAGTAAAGTTACTATAAATTGATTAACTAGGTTGAATAAAATCTAATAAATCCTAACATTCAATAAAGTTTTGCTAGAGTGTTGATTTCCTTGAAGGTTAAACATGTTTCCAGTTTGAGCTACAGCCAAATTTTGTTGTTTTCAACCTCCTAGCTTCCATAATCCATTTATAACACCATCTCATTCTCTTGGGCATTATCTTTTCTACACTGTGTACTCTACTGATGTCAGAGAGATAAACGTGCGTGTTGTTCCTTCTCACAGTAGGAACTGAACACTTGCAAACTCCTTAGATTCTCTAAATATCTACTTCCAGGCCAGTGTCAAGCATTCTAGAGGTGGCTCTGACACTTCACTTTGATCACTTATTCTTTGGTGACTGTCATTACTGTTTATTACATGTCTGGCTTTTAGTTTTTTATTTTTATTTTTGGTGACTACTGTTAAACTGGTAGGTTAGCTGCTGCTTCTTAAAAATTCTATTTCTATTAATCAGCTGGGGTCAATCTCTGTTGCAGCTGAAAAACCCTTAGTGGCATAAGTGGAAAGAAAAAGAAGGATTGTTTTTTTGCTTTTGTTTTTTGTTTTTGTGCTGTAAATATTATTTCTTAGATATGTTGAGAGTGTTTCAGAGAAAAAGAACATAATTAGATTGTTATGTTTCTGAATTACCTAATAACCCTCCCAGGTGCTTTAGTAGAGGCTTAAAGATGAAAATAATTTAGCAACCATGAAGTACTCCATGTCATAGACTATGCTATATCAGCTATGCAGACGGTGGCACATTACTGTGAAGAAGGCTCTGTCTACATTCCCAGTTCCCACCTCCATGTTACATAAGGTGAAGAACGTGAAGGGCAGAAACTATGTTGGAGAGAATGGTCTGCAATCTGTGTGTGGAACACACATAAACACACATATACAAGAAGAATGGTGTTTTCTTCTTCTGTCATCTGAGGGAAGGAAAAGAAGCTTTAAAGTTACTTCTTGGAGATCCTAAATGTTCTTTTGCATTTGAGGAACAAATCTCTATGTATGTACTATGTGTAGGATATGTAGAAAAATGTATAGATATGAGTACATAAATTTTGGAAATATCTATATCTAGAAATTAAAGATAAGGTGAGTAATAACTATTCTATAGTTATATCAAGAAACATACAGCTATTTAAGTGATAACACATTTATATTTGTCAATATATCAGTATCCATAAGATATTTATAAGTGAAAATCCAATATCAACAATACTTGGTGTAGATTCATTGTTCATGTATGTGTTTGTGTGCATTATAGGAAAAGAACAGAAGACAATAAACTAGGCAGTATGAATTATCTCTTGCTATTTTCTCAGATAATTATCCTCTTTAATTTTGCTCATCCAAATTTTTTAAATTTTCAATTTTTGTATATAAAAATATACTGTAAAATAATTATGCCTATTTTTCAAGGTGCTTGTAATTTTGAAAATTAGTTTATGGTTATACCATAGCCCAAAAGTATGTAGTAAACACATGAAAAATTAAAGGTTTCTAAATTCTGATCTGAAACATTTGTTCTGAGGAATAAAATCACAGTGCTTGGGAAGCTTTGGAGTTCACAGCCTAGGCTTGGTTTATGGCTCTGAGTGTCTAACAGTATATCTTAACCTCTGTGGGTCTGACTTTAATCTGTTAATCAAACACATGAAAGATGTCTGCCTTACAGAACTCCTACATCCTTTAAGTGAAACAATGAACATGGATTGCTAGCCCAGTTCCCAGCATGGGGCAAGATTGCTCAATAATGTGACAACAGTGATGGCACTGATTTGTTGTGACATTCGCCCATTTTGTTTTATGAGAGCATGAAGTATAGATCTTCCAGCAATCCCGAGAGTTAATTTGTTCTTCTGTGTTCAGGGCTCAAAACATGTTCTCTTGCAATCACGTGGCACAGGTGTCCTGGTCTGAGATCCTACTTGAAGATTCCTAGAAGAATAATTTAGAGTACTCACAATCAATGATAAATAGGATGAGTCTGGTTCTTTCAGAGTTGTATCAGTTTTATTGTCACTTATGTTGTTTCCATTATCCAAATGGATGTCAGTTGTTTTAAGAAGAAAGATCTTCATGAATGCACATGTTAGGACAAAATATATTTTGTTTATTTGTTTTAATTACATGTCTCCTTAATGCCCTTAAAAATTAAAGGCAGAATGTAAGTCAATGCCCATGGTAATGACTTCTGTAGCATTTTCCACACTTATGTTTTCAAGAAACCATTTGAAAGGACTTCTGAAGCACTAATCTAGAATTTCACTTAAGTCTTCTAGAAATTTTATTACATAAAAAAGTTCTAGTCCTTAAAAAAGTATGTGTAGCTTCTAAGAATTTCATTGACATCCTAAATGATTGAAGTATTGAGTAGTTTTGAAATATATTTGTAGATATCAAGGTCTTCTTGCACATGCCAAGTTGGAAGGAGGTCTTTCCTATGCTTAAAAATAGAACAATTAGAGCATATAATGCTGAGATTGTTGTTGTTAAGTGCCATCGAGCCAAGTCATGTCAGACTCATAGCGACCCTCATAGTGTTTCCAATGTCTGGTTGTTTAGAATTGCCTTGGGAGTGGACTGCCATATCCTTCTCCCATTTTTGTGGTGTTGGGAATCAAACCTGGGACCTCAGAGACTGCAGAGCAGCACTCTAACAACTGAGCTAAATCCCAGTCTGATGCTGAGATAGTGATTAGAAATGCTTTCAGTAACTTCTTCAATAAATTCAAAATAATCAAGATATTAAATCCACTAAAATAGCTCTTGAAGACATTTCTTTAGAAATGTTTGGTCTTATTTCATCATTGCTTAATACTACCTATTGGGAAAAGAAACATGTGATTCTAGTTAAAAATAAACATGGTGTAATTTATTTTGAGCCTCTCAATTTTCTCAAATGGAAATGTTACATTACTCTAGGTGAACAATCCTAAAAAGTTAAAGCCATTCCAAAATCTGATTGGCATCTTTCCATTGCTAAACTACAATGATTTGCTGCGTATTTCCTTAGCCATACAAATCAACTTATTGATGCCTTCTGTGTATTTTTGAGAATCAGTTAATGTGCACCTAGTTTGCAGAGTTTCCCTGCATACAAACAGCAAGGGTGCCAATTAGGCCAATGCCTCTGTGATATGGTGATACTTCATAAGAGGCAGGGATTAAATCTGCTGAGCTCAGTAGGAGACACCACTTGGGTCTGGCCTTGGCCTTAGGCTATATTCAACATTAAACTGATTAATGAGTCTTGAATTAAGGTTTGATAGGAGCAAAAAGTACTAGTGTATTTTCCACAGGCTGAATATAGACAACAATAATGTGCAGTACACCTTTAAAAGCCAGAAGAAAGGATTTTGAGTTTTCAACATAAAGAAATGATAAATGTTTGAGGAGATGGATATGTTTTACCTGGTTGAAACATTATATAATATATACATGTATTTTAAAAAATCACATAGCATCCCTTAAGTATGTAATTTTTATGACTAAAAATACATTTAATTAAGCTTTGTGTGTTGACATAGCCTGTAATCCTAGTGACTCCAAAGGGTGGAGGCAGGAGGATCACAAATTAGAGGCCAAAGGCAGCCTGTGTAACTTAGACCCAGTCTCAAGATAAAAAAATAAAAAAGGGACTGGGGTTGCAGCTCAATGGTAGAGTGCTTACAAAGTATGTGTGAGGCCTTGGCCCTGGGTTCAGCCCCTAGTATTGAAAAAAGAGAAAGGAAAAATAAAAAAAGAAAATAGGCTGGGGATGCAGTTGAGCAGTAGAACACTTAAAAAAGCATTAATGATACCCAGTGTTCAACTACCAGTACTGAAAAAAAATAATTAAATGAAAGAATAAACTTCAATAAAACTGCAAACCCAAACATTTGACAAAAGATAGAATTTCAGTTTTGTAACTAAATTAAAAGGTAACAAATTATCTGCAGATGTAGAAACATTTATAAAAGGTTTTTATACATAAAATTAAGATATTCCATGTCAATTTGTGATATTTCAAAATAACAAAATAGTAGGCTAATAAGATTGAAATAATTTTCACCAAAATTGGTAAGTTGATGTAACATTTTCCTATGCATCCCTAAAAAGTCATAAGCAAGCATTCTATACAAATTTTTCAAAAATCAATATGTTCTTCAGGCACAAAATAGAAAATTTAGTATTATTGTTCTTCTTTGCCTCTCAATATTATTGTTTTTTTTTCTGCCAATGTTTTACTGAATTCTAAGCCTGCTCTACTTACTTATAGTTTTGATTTTCTTCAATTTTGAAACATTTCAAAATAGAAATACATATATTTACCACCTAAAATTGTCTCTTTTCTGTTATTATAATAAAATGTTAAGTGCAGGTATTTATAAGAAAGGCCTGCAGCCATAGTCCTGTGGCATCTGATCCTGTGGCATCTCGGAAGCTAATCAGAGTCGGGCCTGGTTAGTAATTGGATGTGGGACCACCTGGGAACAATAGTGTTTCACCTGTTGTACATAGGGTCGCTATGAGTCGAATACCGACTCAAAGGCACCTAACAACAACAACAACATTTATAAAAAACAATATTTTTCTGAGACTTAGCTGAGTTGATAGAGTGCTGCTCTGTTCTCTTTGAGGCCCTCGGTTCAATCCCTAGCATTCCCAAAATGGGAAAAGGACATGGCAGACTTCTACCGAGAACTCCCTGAAATAATCAGCCATTGAAAAAAATATGAATACCAGAGAAGCACTGACATAGTTAGTTCCTGGCATGACACAGTCTGGAGAGTGTTTCCTTCTGTTATAGATAGGGTCTCTAAGAGTGAAACCCAACTCAACGGCAACCAGCAACAGCAATGTTTTCCCAGCTCAGTTTTGTATGTTTATGTATGCTTTGTGATTGCTCTTGTGAAGACCTCATGGCTGGTGCCATTACAATGGCAGCTATGTGAGAAAGGGATCACATTGCAAACAGGAAACCAAAGAGAGTGGTATATTTGTCATAATCAATGAACCTACATTGGCAGATTAATATCACCCCAAGTTCACTGTCTGTAGGTTCCAGTCTGGGTGTAATACATTCTATGGGTTTTGCCAAATGTATAATGATATATATCCACCAGTAAAGTATTATACATGATTATTTCACTGCTCTAAAATATCTTCTGTGCTCTGCCTATTCTTCTCCTTCCCCAAAACCCCTGGCAACCACTGATCATTTTATTCCCTCCATAGTTTTGGATTTTCCAGATTGTCATAAAATTGGAAGCATGAAGGTTGGCTTTTCACATTGGCTTGTCACTTTGTAATATTCAGTAAGGATCTTCTATGTGTTTTCAAGGGTAAGTAACTGCATTGTAGATTTGTTTGTATGTTTGTTTGTTTTTGCTTTATTTTGTGTTTTAGTACTAAATGTTGTTGTTGTTGTTAGGTGCCATAGAGTCGGTATCCGACTCATAGCGACCCTCAGGGTTTTCAATGGCTGACTGTTTCGGGATTGCCTTGGGAGTGGATTGCCAGGCCCTTCTTCCATTTTTGCGGTGCTGGGAATTGAACTCTGGACCTCAGAGACTGCAGCGCAGCGCTCTACCACCTGAGCTAAATCCCAGCCCGTTAGTACTAAATAAGACTGCATTATCTGGGTGTACCAGTTTATCCATTCACCTGATGAAGGTAATCAGAATTCATAACAAGTATTGTCAGTTAGGGGCTGGGATTTAGCTCAGTTGGTAGAGTACTGTGCTGCAGTCTCTGAGGACCTGAGTTCAATTCCCAGCACCGCAAAAATGGGAGATGAACCTGGCAATCCACTCCCAAGGCAGTCCCGAAACAATCAGCCATCGAAAACCCTATGAGGGTCACTATGTATGAGTCAGATACCGACTCCACGGCACCTAACAACAACAACAACAACATTGTCAGTTAAGAATTAAGCTACTATAAACATCTGTTTCCAGATTGTTTTGTGGACATATGCTTTAAATTCATTTGGGTAAATATAAAGGACAAAGATTGCTAGATTGTTAGGGTAAGAGTATGCTCAGATTTATAAGAAGCTAATGAAGTATCTTTTAAAATGATTATGTAATTTTGAATTCTCAGCATCAGTGAGTAAGAGTTCCTGTCATTATATATGTTCTTCAACATTTGATATTGTCACAGCCTTTACATTTTTAATATTCTAGTATTTTTTTAGTATTTGATTTTTGTTTTAATCTTTAATTCTCTAATGATATATGAGGTTGACCATCTATTCCTATAATTTTTCCCCCTGTGTATCTTTCTTGGTGAGGTATCTGTTCAGACCATTTCCCATTTTTTTCATGAGGGTGTTCATTTTCTCAAGCAAGTTTAAAGATTTTTTTACATGTTGGATAATAGTCCTTTATCAGATATGCCTTTGCAAATATTTTCTTCCATTCTGTATGTAGCTTGTGTTTTAATTCTCTTAGCAATGTCTTTGTCAGAGCAGTTTTTAATTTGTTTTTGTTTTGTTTTGAGACAAGCTCTCACTACATAGACTAGGCTCTTCTGAAACTTATTTTGTAGCCCAGGCTGGCTTCAAATTTATAATCATCCTGCATCACCCTCCCAAGTGCTGGGATTATAGAGATGTAGCACAACAGCCAGCTATTTTTTTTTTTTATTTTAATGAAGCCTAACTCATCAACTTTCTTCTAATGGATCATGACTTCGGTACTGTTTCTAAAAATAATCACCACATTCTGAGTCATTTATACTTTCTCACATTATCTTTTAAGAATTTCATAGCTTTGTATTTTATCTTTAGTTCTAAAATCCATTTTAAGTTAATTTTTGTAATGAGTGTAAGGTGTCTGTCTGTATCAGTTTATTTTTGCATTTGATGTCCAAAACCACTATTTGAGAAGACTATTGTTTTCTATGGGCTGGAATTTAGCTCAGTTGGTAGAGCACTGCACTGCAATCTCTGAGATCCTGAGTTCAATTCCCAGCACTGCAAAAATGGAGAAGGACGTGGCAATCCACTGCCTCCCGAGGCAATCCCCAAACATTCAGCCAATGAAAACCCCATAAGGGTTGCTATGACTCAGAGACAACTCAAGGGCACCTAACAACACTGACAACATTGTTTTCTACATTATATTGCCTGTACTCCCTTATTTGTTGATGTTAAGGCTCAGAAATGTTACTTGTTTTGGTCAAGTTCTAGCTTCTCCGTTCTGTCCCATTGATCTATGTGTCTATTCTTTTGCTTATACCACATTGTTTTAAATATCATAATTTTACACTAAGCATTATGGTCATACAAGGACTTTTTAAAAACAAATTAATAGACAGGTAAAATCCCTCCATTGAAGTAACCTTAGAACAAAGAAAACAAGGAAGTCAGGAAAATATTTAGGGTACAAATGTTTCAAGGAAAAGCATCTACAAATGTAAATAATTTAAAGAAAATCATGCTTGATTTTTTAAAAGAAAAACAAGGACACCTAGACAGCTGAGCAGTGAACCTTTGTAGGAGCAAGAGTAAATAGGAGTAGGAGGAAGCACCAATTCAAGGAGAGTAATGAAAGGTCTGTTAAAGGACGTGTTGTTAGGTACCATAGAGTTAGGTCTGACTCAAAGCATATATATATATATATATATATATATATATATATATATATATATATATATTTGTTGGGGCTAAGGATTAGATCAGTTGGTATATATATATATATATATATATGTATTTGTTTTTGTTGTTGTTAGGTGCCGTGGAGTTGGTATCCAACTCATAGCAACCCTCATAGGGCTTTCAATGGCTGACTGTTTCAGGATTGCCTTGGGAGTGGATTGCCAGGCCCTTCTCCCATTTTTGTGGTACTGGGAATTGAACTCGGGACCTTAGAGACTGCAGCGCAGTGCTCTACCAACTGAGCTAAATCCCAGCCCATATATATGTATACATATACATATATATATACACACACATACATACATATACACATATATATGTATATATACATTTTTAATTAATGTTATCTAATTTTTTACCAGACCAAATGAAAAGAAAAGAAAAAGATAATTTTCATGCCTAATATCTGCATATAATTGAAATCATGTGGTATTATTTTTGGATCGACTTCACTAAATCACCTAAAATGATGATCTCCAGTTCCATCCATTTAACTGCAAATGTTGTAATTTCAATTTTCTTTATGGTTGTGTAGTATTCCATGGTATGTATACAGCACATTTTTAAATCAATTTTTTTTTTTGAAAGGCAGCTGGACTGGGTTGAATACGTAGCTCAGTGATAGAGTGCTCATCTAGCATGCACAAGGCCCGGGGATAAATTCCTAGCACCTCAGAAAAATAAAATGAAATGAAAATGAATGGCAGTTGGACTGTTTCCATAATCTGGTGATTGTGAACAGTGTTCCAATGAATATAGAAGTGGAAGTGTCTCTGTGGCATAATGATTTAGCTTCCTTAGGCTATATACCTAAAAGTGGAAATGCTGGATCAAATGGTAGGTCATTTTTGATTGTCTGAGGCACCTCCATACTCCTTTCCAAAGTGATTGTACTAGTTGACAGTCACACTATCTGTATAAAAGTGTTCCTGCCCTCCAATCCTTGCCAGTACTTGTTCTGATTTGTCTTGTTGATGTTTGCCATTCTGAGGTAAGATGAAAGCTAAATTTCAATTTCAGTTCCCCTACTAACTAAGGAAATTGGACATTCTTCATATATGTGTGTGTGTGTATTTGTATATTTATATATGTACACACACACACACACACACACACATATATATGCGCAGAGGCATACTGGCCTGCAGCCATAGCCCTGTGGCATTTGATCCCGTCAAATCTCAAAAGCTAAGCAGGGTCAGGCCTAGTTAGTACTTGTATGTGAGACCCTCTGGGAACATGTGGTGCTGTAGGCTTGGGACACAGACCCAGCAACTCACTCCCAAAAATCCATCCACCATTGAAAACCCTATGAACATCAGAGAAGCACTGACAATAGTGTTTCAACTGTTGTATGCAGGGTCGCTATGAGTTGGATACCGACTCAACAGCACCTAACAACAACAACTTGGAGACACACAAATGATATGTGTGTGTGTGTATGTGTGTATGTGTGTATAAAATATATATGATATATAATATATATGATATATAATATATATGTTATTGGTATATAGGAATATATATATATATATATATATATATATATATATATATATATATATAGTTGTTGGTATGTAGGAATGTTACTGATATATGAATGTTAATTTTATAACCAGTCAAGTGTAGTTGCCAGTGTATATCCAGTGATAGTGTATATCCAGTGTAGTGGCCCATGCCTATAATCCCAGCCAGAGACTCAGGAGACAGAGGCAAGAGGATCGCAAGTTTGAGACCAGAGGCAATATATATACACATATATACATATACACCATTTGTATATCTTCACTAGAAAACTGTCTATTCAATTCTGAACTGTCTATTCATTTCTTTTGTCCATTTATTAATCAGATTATTCATTTTGAGTTAATTTTTGTTCAAGGTAAAATGATTAATTTTCATTCTTCTACGTGTGGGTGTCTGGTATTCCCAGTACCATTTATTAAAAGGACACTCTTTTTTCCATTGTATGTTTTTGGAACATTTGTTAAAAATCATCTAATTGTAATTGTGTGAGACTATATCTGGATTTTCTATTTTATTCCA
>VMDO01042542.1:0-10486 GCA_007922755.1 Pedetes capensis | reverse complement strand
TTAGTAGTTTGTCTTTCCTTCTTGTTTCACAAAATTGCCTACAACCATCTTTAAAATTGTATTTTATAGTTGATAAATTTTTAAATGTTGGTACTTTCAATAAAGTTTTCTCTGTTTTTCATTGAGGAAATATTCTCACTCTCTTAAGAGTAATTTATTTTACATAGAAATGTGTAAATATGCCAAAGCAATGTTTTTAGAACGTTGCATTTTTACCTACATTTAGTGTACCATTCTTTTATGAGACAGAACATATCCAGTAAGTCATTTCTGTTCACTAATAAACATGCCATGGAAGATACTCAAGTAAAAAATAGAGGGTTAACCTACCTGGGCTGATTTAATGTAAATACTAATGATAATGGGGCTGGGATTTAGCTCAGTTGGTAGAGTGCTGCGCTGCAGTCTCTGAGGTCCTGAGTTCAATTCCCACACCACAAAAATGGGAGAAGGACCTGGCAATCCACTCCCAAGGCAATCCTGAAACAGTCAGCCATTGAAAACCCTATGAGGGTCGCTATGAGTCAGATACCGACTCCACAGCACCCAACAACAACAACAACAATGATAATACTTTGTTTCACTAAAAACAATAAATTAGATAGGACACTAGGTCATCAACCATAAGGGGAGAGTTCAGGCAGGTCAGGGTATACAATCCCCCTTCCTATAATACAATTTCCAGTTTTAGGTGTTTTTTTATTTTTGTTGTTATTTGTTTTGTTTTATGTAGAGTAAGGAGTTAAATGGGTTGGGATTTGGCTCAGTTGGTAGAGCGCTGCGCTGCAGTCTCTGAGGTCCCAAGTTCAATTCCTAGCACCGCAAAAATGGGAGCAGGGCCTGGCAATCCACTCCCAAGGCAATCCCGAAACAGTCAGCCATTGAAAACCCTATGGAGGTCGCTATGAGTCAGATACTGACTCAATGGCACCTAACAACAACAACAAGGAGTTAAATACTTACTAAGTAATCTGAGTTCATAAACTTTCTATGTTTTTAGTTTTCCCTTCAATCTTTAACCCATTCTAATATTTTACCTAACTTAGCAAATTGTACTTAGCAAGTCATTCCACAGTATTTAGTTCAGTTTTCTTGGACTACTGTTTTGTGCCAAGCATACAGGACTTCATGATACGTAAGTAAAATATATAATTTTAAAATCAAGCCTGTCATAAATAGTTTTAAGAACAAATAGAATTACTCTTCGTCATCATCATGGAATCAGAATAACAATAAGCCCCTGTCTAAGACAGAAAACACAGAATCAAAACATTAATTATCCCTTTTAAGAAGAGAATTAGCTTTAAAGGGAAATTAAGAAGCAATTACTGACCTCATTTTTTTCCAGGAAAAATTAAACATATTGCCCTTACTTTGGCATATCTACTGTGCCTTGTGATGTACCAGACTTCATACTACCTTTATTAGGCTAAGATCAAAGATTCTAATTCAGACTATATTATACTATATCCCAGTGAGCTTAGTGCTCTCAATATTTTCTGACATCAAATGTCAAAGAAAGAAAAAACATTCAGATATGTGCATTTTATTTTAAAATATAAATTCTAACTTCTCGTCTTACATGTATTTTATGCTTTAAAAAATTGTTGTCATTGCATAAACAAATCACAATGGCTTTGTTGTTGTTTGGTGCCATTGAGTCAGGTCCAACTCATAGTGACTCTATGTGAAATAGAAAGACACTCTACCTGACACCTGACACTATACCATACACACAATCCTTTTTTTAAAAAAAATGTTTTTGTCCATTGTTGCAGTCACTGTGTTTCTTTTCATTTTGCATTGTAATCTCATCAGCAACTGGAAGTGCTAAGGGCTCTACTCCATTCCCATTATGAAGATCAACTTTACTTTAAGGAGACAACTCTTCTCCAGGCATCTTTTGAATGTCTTCCAAACCTGGGGGGCTCATTTTCCCACACTATATTTGACAGTGCTTCTCTGCTATACACAGAGTCTCTAATGGCTAATTGTTTCGGGAGTGGGCTCCCAGATCCTTCTCTCTAGTCTGTCTTACTCTGGAAGTTCAACTGAAACCTGTCCACCATGGGTCAGTGGCATAGCTTTCAGCATCACAGCAACACATAAGGCCCCACAGCACAACAAGCTGACAGACACATAGGGATCACAATGGCTAGTAGGGGATAAAGATGAATAGTTCTAAACTTTTGCTCACTGCTACTTACAATGAAAAAAAAACTTGCATTCATTTCTTCTTCTCTGCTTTACTCCAGGTCTTTTGTTTCCCAGTCAGATAAAAACCTCCATGAGTCCATACTAATATAAATAAATTATCAAATAAATAAATAAAAGAGAATATACAAACTTCCCTTACAGAAGAATTCCAAATAAATTGTGTAGATTCTCTGCCCTCAAAGAGTGGAGAATAACTCCTCCACGTTAAGTAAGGATTGTATATTACCAACTTTCTTCAAAGAGTGCAGTGTGGGAAAGAGGGGCAGTAACTTTGCAAGAAGAAAGCTGACAAATAGGACCTCAGCCTCAGGAACAGGGGCAACATCAACAATAGTAAGTCATGCTGATAGTAGGTGCCCTTGATACGATATCATGAGAATAGCATTTTGCCTCTGTGGTCTTCTTCCAAAAATCCCATAACCCCAGTGTAACCTTCTTATATAAAATAGTTTGGGAAAGTTACAGATTTCAATGAGGACAGAGTTAGTTTAATAATAATAGTCTCAGAGCTTTGTATGACCCTCCAGCAAGCAGATGAGTTTATCATTTAAGAGTTGTAGGAAGTATGAGTGAGGCCGTCCTTTCTGAGTTATAAAGTTATTTTCTCTGAGTTTGAAACCAATTATTCAGACAGATTCTAAACATCAGTTGTAGCAGGAGAGCTTCTCATGGTGATATGTCCAATTTTAAGTTACCAATCAAGAAAGTGTGTTTGTCTGTGAGTGAGAACAAATCATGCATGCATATGTGCATGTGTGCATATTTCCTACTAGTTTCTAGATGGGAAGTTTCCTGGGATATATGAAATGGAGAGAGAGAAATCTAGTGAAGTTTGTACTTCTACTAACCTTGTCAAGTCCACTCATAACTCAATCTTTTTTTGATATCTATTATAAACTACTTGGGGATTTGCTATTGTTTTAGGAAGGGTGGTAAAAATGAGCAGCGCTTTGCCAGGTGGAGGTGGTGATGGTAGTAGTTGTAGTGGTGGCAATGATGATAATAGAATGATGATACTGAATAATCATAATACAACTTAATTTTTCTACCCCAAGCCCCATACTTGTTACTTTACATTCAGGATCTTATTTAACAAACTTGTGAAGAGAATATTATTATTTCCATCTTAAACTTGAGAAGATTTAGGACAAGGAAATTGCTAAATGCCATACTAACAACCCCTACCCATGTGTCTGTCAGTTTGTCATGCTGTGGGGGCTTCTGTGTTACTGTGATACTGAAAGCTACACCACTGGTATCTCAGATACCAGCATGGCCACCCATGGTAGGCAAGTTTCAGCTGAGATTCCATACTAATACAGACTAGGAAGAAGAGCCTGTCAATCCACTCCTGAAACAGTCAGCCATTGAAAACCCTGTGAATACCAGAGAAGCACTGACATAGTGCCAGGCATGGCATGGTGTTGGGGAGTGTTTCATTCTTTTGTACATAGGGTCACTATGAGTCAGACTCAATTCAATGGCACCTAACAACAACAACAACAACAACATACTCACAATAAGTGTGTTGAATATTTGAGCCTTCTCCACTATATGGCATTGCCTCTGAAGAGTGTCAATTTGCTTCTGGCATGTGGGTGATCCATGAACAAATAATGAGTCATTTACATACATTAAAATACATTGATCTCACTAAGAAGACAGGGCAAGAATGGAGAAAATATGAACTGTTTATATGCACCAGGTAGAACAGATGCTAACCCTCAATAGTAACTAAAAACACAGCTACTAACCCATTCTCAAAGTCAAAAATTCTTTACTGGAATCATGAAGGAAAAATGAACTGAAACTTCAGGCATGAGGAATCCTCTCATGCTAACTATGTTGCAAAATTTAGACAAGAACACTGGATGGCCAGGATTTTGTTGTTCTTCTTCAACTCTGAAAACGTCAATAAAGACACTTTTGGGTTTAGGGAGGATATTTCCACTTCAGATCTCAGTTACCAAGAATTATATTATTATGGCCTTAATTAATTAAACTCAGGATAACAGTCACTTCAGCAAGAGCAACAAGCTTTATGAGCTATGTCAAGAGAACACAGAAGATGTTACTAGAGTCATGATTAAGTTACAATCACTGCATGGACAGAGTGATATGAAATGAGGATAAGTCTGAGATGAAGGACCACTAGCTGGAAAAAAGCTTGAAAAACAATTATAAAATGTAGGATGATGTGCCTATGGATTATGGGTTGTGTCCTTTTTCTCAGTTGTGAATAACAAATAGTCTGTATTCTCAGTCTTTAGTTTTTTAAGTATGCCACGCATATTAAAATCAGAATTCTCTATATTCTTACAAAACATACAAAGGATTTAAGCAGAATCTTTTCAGGTAGTGGGCAGACATCAAGAAGTTCCTTCATAATGTGCTGTATTGTTGGACACGTTGCAGTCTTCACAGCTTTGTGAAACTCATAAATGGGCTCTGAAATTTAAACTGTGTCTTTGTTTTCATGGAGTGTTTGTATTTAATTATAGCATATTATTCCCAATAGTATGGTCTTAGTCTGTTTGTGATACTATGACAAAATACCACAGACAGTATTTATAAATAATATGCATTTTTCTTCTCATATTCCTGGAGGATAAGAAGTCCAAGATGTAGGGGCTGGCAGGTTCAGTTTCCTGGTGGGGGCTGCTCCCTGCTTCTAAGATGGAGCCTTATCATATCATCTCTTACCATATCATCTCAAGAGGAGGAACACTATGTCCTCACATAGTGAGGGCAAAAGGGACAAAGGAACTAAACCCTCTATCAAGAGCATTGATGATAGCATTACTCCATTCATGAATGGAGCCTTCCTGACCTGAACACCTCCCAGAAGGTTCCACCTCCCAACACTGTTGGATTGGGATAAAATTTCCAACACATGAATTTGGGAGGACTCACTTAGACCATAGGAATCTCCCTCCACCAACTTATGTCCTTCTTATATGCAAAATATATTAATTCCATCCTGATACCTTCAAAAGTCTTAACTTCTTTCACCATCAACTGAAAAGTCTAAATCCATAGTCTTAGGTAAGTTAGATTTGGGTAACATTCCAAGGAGTGTCTCATCCTGAAGCAAATTGCTTCCAGCTGTGAATCTATGAAATCAAACCTATACCCACTTCCAAACTACAATAATGGGATAGGTATCTGATAAACATCACCTTCCCAGAAGGGAGAAATAAGTTAGAAGAGGTTGCAGGTCCCAAACCAATCCAAAACCCAAGACAGAAAACAGCAGTACATTTTAAAGCTTGAGAATAATTTGACTCCATGTTCTGCCTTCCAGATACACCAAGAAGAGGGTCAGGCCCACAAAGCTCCAGAGGATCTGGCCTCCATGGCTTTGCTAGTAGCAGCCCAGACTACAGCTCTCATGATTTGGAGTCAAGTGCCTACAGTTTTCCCAGGGTGGCATTGCACACTTGGGGCTTTCCAGTGGTGAGGTCTCAGAGGAATCCTGCCCCCATGACTTTACTAGGCATTGCCCTTGTGGGGCACTGTTTGGGGAGACATCCTTTGAAATCCAGGTGGAGGTAGCCATGCCTCCCCAGCCCTTTGACGCAGAGAGCCTGCAGTGTTAGCACCATGTGGACACTGCCAGGATTTATGGCTTGCACCTACAGGAACAATGGTGGAAGCCATACTTGGGCCCACCTGATCCACAGTGGATCAGCTGAGGAGTGGTGCACAGGAATGTCAGGAAATGAGACTTGAAGAGGTCATGAGCAGCAAGCCCCAAGTTTCCATGCATGCCCTGGGCTCCTCTCTTGACATCCTTATGACCCCAAAGCTCCAGAACTCCAGGCCTGTGATGGCTGTGGCAGCCTCCCAGATTTCTGAAGTGCCTCTGGAGTCATCCTCCCACTGTTGGGATAAACAGCACTTGGGGTCCTCCTACCTGCATGAATCTCCTTATCAAAAATAAGATGCTCTCTGTTGTACAAATGCTTTTTTATTCTTCCGTATGACCAGGCTGATGAGTTTCCAAATCTTTATATTCTGTTCCCTCTTAATTAGAAATTCCATCTTTAAAGAATTTCCCTCTTCTCATATTTTACTATAAGCAGATAAGACAAGCCAGGTAGCATCCTAAATGCTTTGCTTATGTATCTCTTCTGCCAAATATCCTAGTTAATTGCTCTTAAGTTATGCCTTCCACAAAGTCCTAGGACACAGACATAATTCACCCAAGTTAATTGCCACTTTGTAAAGAGGGTGGCTTTTCCCCAATCTTCCAAAAATAAGAAACTCCTCATTTCTATCTAAGACATCATCAGACTGACCTTTCCTGTTCATTTTTCTACCAGCATGCCATTTGCAACTACTTAGAAAATCACTCAATAGACTAGGAGTTTCCCTATAGCTCTTCTCTTATAAGCCCTCACCAGAACCACCTATAATGCTCTGTCCATGACAATATAGACTTTTTCTAGCCTTCACTTCAAAACTACTCTAGCTTGTACCCATTATGCAGTTCCAAATCTGATTTTAAATTTTTAGGTATTTCTTTACAGCAACACACCATTTCTTTGGTACCAATTTTTCTCACAGTTGATTTGTGCTACTATAACAAAATTCTGTGTGTAAAAGGATAGCTAAGTTGGTAGAGTGCTGCTCTGTGTTCTCTGAAGCTATGCCATTTGGTGTAAGAGATGCCAGCATGGTCATCTATGGTGGACAGGTTTCAGCTGAGCTTCCAGACTAAGACAGACAAGGGAAAAAGAACTGGAAGCCCAATCCCAAAGCAATTAGCAATGAAAAACCCTATGAATAACAGAGAAACACTGTCAGATATAGTGCCAGAAAACAAGCCCCTCCACGTTGAAAGGCACTCAAAAGATGGCCTGAGAAGATTCGACCTTAATGACAGGAATGAAGTAAAGCCCCAGGGACCTCCCATTTGCTGATGTAGCATGACTCAAAATGAGATACAACAACTGTAAACATCCATTAATAATTGGAACATGGAATGTACGTGGTATGAATCTTGGAAAATTAGAAATCAAAAGTGAAATGGAGCAGATAAACATCAACATTCTAGGCATCAGTGAGCTAAAATGGACTGGTACTGGCCATTTTGAATCAGATAATCATATGGTCTACTGTGCAAGGAATGACAAAAGAGAAATGGGGTTGTATTCATCATCAAAAAGACATCTCATGATCTTTCCTGAAGCACAATGCTGCCAGTGATAAAATAATATCTATATGCCTACAGGAAGGCCAGTTAATATGACTATTATTCAAATTTACTAATGCACTACTAAGATCAAAAATGGAGGGAAGATTTTTACCACCTTCTGCAGACTGAAATTGATCAAACATACAGTCAGGATGCATTAATAATTACTGGTGACTGGAATGCAAAAGATGGAAACAAAGAAGAAGGCTCAGTGGTTAGAAAATATGGCCATGTTGCCAGAAACAATGCTGTAGATCACAATAAAATTTTGTCAGAATAATGACTTTTTAATTGCAAATATGTTTTTTCACCAACATAAATGGTGAAATACATTTATACACATGGAATTCACCAGATGGAACATACAGGAACAAAACTGACTACGTTTGTGGAAAGAGACAATGGAAAACCTCAATATCAGAAGTCAGAACAAGACTAGGTGCTGATTGTGGATCAGACCATCAACTGCTCATATGTAGGTTCAAACTGAAACTGAAGAAAATTAGAACAAGTGTTTGAGAACCTAAGTATCACCTTGAGTATATCCTACCTGAGTTCAGAGACTATCTCAAGAAATATTTGATGTGTTAAACACTAATGATCGAAGAACAGACGAGTCATGGCATGACATCAAAGGCATCATTAATAAGGAAAGCAAAAAGTTATTAAAAAGACAGGAAGAAAAGACCTCATTACTTGTCAAAAGAGACTCTGAAACTTGCTCTTGAATGTCAAGCAGGTAAGGTAAAAGACAGGATGAAGAAAAGAACTAAACAAAAGGTTTCAAGGGCCAGCTTGAGAAGACAAAATCAAATATTATAATGGCATGTGCACGGAGCTGGACATAGAAAACCAAAAGGGAAGAACAGATTCTGTTTTTTTCTAGTTTAAAGAATTAAAGAAAAAAATTCAAGCCTCAAGTGTCAATAGTGAAGGATTCTACAGAGAAAATATTAAATGATGAGGAAAAGATCAAAAGTAGATGGAAGGAATACACAGAGTCATTATACCAAAAGTGGTATATACCATTATACCAAAAAATGGCTGGTGGATGACCAGCCATTTCAAGAGGTTGCATATGATCAGGAACCAACGGTACTGAAGGACAAAGTGGAAGCTACCTTGAAGGAATTGGCAAAACACAAGGCTCCAGTAATTTATGCCATGTTCAACAAACAGATGCAGCACTGGAGGTGGTCACTTATTTATGTCAAGAGATGAGAAAACAGCTACCTGGCCAACTTACCAGAAAATATCCTTATCTGTGCCTATTCCCAAGAAGATGGATCCAATTGAAAGTTGAAATTATCAAATGATATCATTAATATTTCACACAAGTAAAATTTTTCTACAGATCATTCAAAAGTGACTGCAACATTATATAGACAGGGAACTACCAGAAAATCAAGCAGGATTCAGAGGAAGCTGTGAAACCAGGGATGTCATTGCTGATGTCAGATGGTTATTAGCCAAAAGCAGAGAATACCAGGAAGGTGTCTGTCCATGTTTTATTGACTATACAAAGGCATTTGACTGCGTGGATCACAACAAATTATGGATAACATTGTGAAGAATGTGAATACCAGAGCACTTATTTGTGCTCATGAAGAATCTATACATGGACCAGGAGGCAATCATTCAAACAGAACAAGGAAACACTGCTTGGTTTAAAGTCAGAAAAGATGCTTGTCAGGGCTGTATCTTTTTACCGTACCTCTTCAATCTCTATACTTAGCAAATAATCTGAGAACATGTTCTATTTGTAGAAGAATGTGGCATCAGAATTGGAGGAAGACTCATTAACAACCTGTTTTATGCAGATGACACAACTTTGCTTGCTGAAACTGAAGAGAATTTGAAACATTTACCAATGAAGATCAAAGAACACAGCCTTCGGTATGCATTGTGCCTCAACAGCAATAAAACAAAAATCCTTGCAACTGGGTCAGTAAACAACTTCATGATAAATGGAGAAAAGAGTGTCCAAAATTTTGCTTTACTTGGTTTTACAATCAACACCCATGAAAGCAACAGTCAAGAAATCAAAAGACTCACTGCATTGGGAAAAGTTGTTGCAAAAAGACCTCTTTAAATTGTTGAAAAGTAAAGATTTTACACTGGAGATGAAGGTGTACCTGACTCATGATACAACTGAAAACACAGTCACATCATATGCTTGTGAAAGCTGGATGTTCAATAAGGGAGACAGGAGACGAACTGATGCTTTTGAATTATGGTGCTGGAGACAAATACCGAATATACCATGGACTCTCAAAAGAACCGACAGATCCATCTTAGAGGAAGTGCAACCAGAGTGCTCCTTGGAAGAAAGGATGGCTAGTCTGTATCTTACCTATTTTGGACATGTTGTCAAAAGGGATCAATGCCTGGAGAAGGACATCATATTTAGAAGATGGTGGGTCAATGAAATAAAGAAGACCTTCAACTGCCAGTTATGTATACAAATGAATATACATATTTTCTACACAAATGAGATTATACCCTAAGTAATCTTTGCCACCCACCTCAAAAGAAAAGCTAAATAACACATTGTAACACTTATTAAATATTAAAGAAAGCTATAAAGTTAAAAGATTTTTTAATCAAAAAATATTTCAGCTGGGTATGGTGGCACACACCTGTAATCCTAGCAACTCGGGAGGCGGAGGAAAGAGGACCACATGTTTGAGACCAAAAGCAGTCTGCATAATTTAGTGAAACCCTATCTCAAAAGTGAAAAAATGGGATGAGAGTGCAGCTTGGTGGTAGATCACTTGCAGAGCATGCAAGCGTGAGGCCCTGGGTTCAACCTCCAGTACCAGGAAAAAATTTTTTCACTTCAGTAGGAAGCCAATATGTAAATAAAACACATCTGGCTTTCCATCTTCATGGCTCCAAATAGGAACTAAGATAACATCATGGTTTAAAATTATGTAGAAACAGTCTCTGACAATGATCCTTTAACTTATGATTTTTCAGTATTACATAGGAAATCCATATATACGCCGTAGCATACCTCAAACTGTTTTGATTTCTTTTATCTTTTCCCAAGCTAGCGGCAGGTGGTAC
>VMDO01042541.1:0-10529 GCA_007922755.1 Pedetes capensis | reverse complement strand
TATTTGAGACAGGGTCTCGCTAAATTATGCAGACTGCCTCTGGTCTCAAACTTGTGATCCTCCTGCCTCTGCCTCCCAAGCAGCTGGGATTACAGGTGTGTGCCACCACGCCCGGCAAAATAGGTACTTTTAAAACTACAAACGGGTTGAATCCAGGGCCTTGTGCAAGCCAGGCAAGTGCTCCACCACTGAGCTGCACTCCCAGCCCCTTTTTTCTGTGGTACTAGAGGGTTGAATCCAAGGCCTCTACCACTAAGTTGCACCTCCAGCCCTTTTTTATTTTTTATCTTGAGATAGAGTATCTCTAAGTTAAGAAGGCTGCCTCTGGCCTCGAACCTGTGATCTTCCTGCCTCTGCCTCCTATGTTGCTGGGATTACAGGCATGAGCCACTACACCTGGCCCCTGGCCCCTTATTTATTTGCTTTTTAGTTTGAGACCAGGTCTCACTAAATTGCACAGGCTGCCTGTGACCTCAAATTCTTGAACCTCCTGCCTCAGCCCACCCTGTCGCTGAGATTATAGGTGTGTGCCATGGCACCCAGCTAAAAATAAAATGTAGACCTTAAAGAAAAGAGAGAAGGCCGGGTGTGGTGATCCACCTGTAATTGCAGCCCTGGGGAGGCTAAAGAGGGAGGAGCATGAGTTGGAGGCAAGCCTGGGCTACATAGTAAAGACCTGTCTCAAATAGAGGAAGAAAAGGGAAGAGAAAGGAAGGCGGGGAGGTATGGGGATAAAGGAAGGAAGGAAGCAAGGAAGGAAGGAGCTTGGTGCATGCCTGTGACCTCAGGGACTTGGGAAGTGGAGGCAGGAGGACCGCAGGTTTGAGGTTAGAGGCAGCCTGCGTAACTTAATGAGACTATGACTCAAGATAAAGAGTAAAAAAATGGGCTAAGGGTGCAGCTTAGTGGTAGAGCACTTGCTAAACATGTATGAAGCCCTGGGTTCAACCCCCAGTACTGAGGGGGAAAAAAAGAAGGAAGGAAGGGACAGGCCACACCAGTCTGCTCAATGATAGTGAAGTTGACTCACTCCATTAGCCACTAGGTGCCAGGCTGGATAGATGAAGAGGGCAATAGAATTGGAGCCTGAGCAGGGCCACGAGCTGCAGGGACTTTGGAAGACAGAGAGATCAGAGTGCCTCACAGACAAGGCATGTCCTCAAACAGCACTTTAATGATTTAAAGGAACTCTTGGGAAGCTCCTGGGTGAGCAATTGGCAACCCTTTTGCAAGAGGGGGACACCACTGAAAAGAGACCATTGAGTCACTAGATGACTAGATGCTCATGGAGCATGGAGCTAACACTGCAGAGGACCTGGTCTGAGAAGGTGAGGCCACCATTCCTAGTGCTATAGAGGACCAGAATGAGAAACTGTGGAGCTTTACCAGGAGGCCCCCACACATGCAGTGGGACAAATTGCCAGAAGCACCTTTCCTGGTTGCTGGGTCTTATTGATCTGCATGTTTGGATGATCCAGTTCTTAACATACTGGAAGACCGCTTGTATAAGAATGGAATAGGTAGCACTTCCAGCACTATCAGAACTAATAGAGAAACCTGGAGGCATCATGGCATGATGGTGTGAGGTGGGTGACTACTTTAGAGCCCAATATTATGATCTCCAGTTCCATCAATGAACTTCATTCTAAGATGTAGGTTCTGAAACTGAATGCATAGATTGGACATAGATCCAATGGCAATTATTAATTCAGAGTATGTGCTTAAGATTATTGGCAGAAGTGGAGTCCCTGGAACTCCCCTAGACAGATCATTGTACATTGGTGACTCGTGGTATTCTGTTACTTTCTCACTCCTGAAGTTTAACCATGTCTAGGAACTCTTACATCCTGTGCAAAGAGTAACACTGATAATCTTTTTTTTTTTTTTTCTCCTAAGGATAAATCTTTAGATGAGAAGAATGGGAAATGTGTCTTTTACTCAAATTACATCATGCAAATTTTTTTCATCAGTTCTTTGGAGTTCAAAATTCATGCTAGAAAGATTTTTGATTTGTCTTTGAAGGTAGGGTCTCACTATGTGGCCCAGACAGTCCTCAAACTCATGATCCTCCAGCCTCAGCCTTCCAGTGCTGGGATTATTGTTGTTGTTGTTGTTAGGTGCTGTGGAGTCGGTATCCGACTCATAACGACCCTCTGTACAACAGGGGAAACACTATTGTCAGTGTTTCTCTGCTGTTCATAGGGTTTTCAATGGCAGATTGATTTTTGGGAGGGGATTGCCAGGTCCTTCTCCCAAGCCTATAGCTTCTGGTGTTCCCAGGCAGTCTCCCATCCAGGTACTAACCAGGCCCGACCCTGCTTAGCTTCCGAGATCTGACAGGATCAGATGCCATAGAGCTACAGCTGCAGGCGCTGGGATTATAGGTAGACATATTCTTGCTAAGTGCCATCTAGTCAGTGTCTGACTCATAGTGTTGTACCCAGCAGCTCGACCCCAGAAAAATACTCCAAAACACAAACAAATGGATCGGGAGCAGAAAAGTTTATTTAGACTGGCCAGCCAGCTACTTTCAGTCCTGGGAGTGGATTTTCAGAGAGCAGCAGCCAACTCACGTTGGTTAGGGGCTTTATAGGGTAAGGGTGGGGAAGCAAGGCTACAGAAGTGAGAATTCTTTATCGGTTAAGGGAGAGGGTGCCTGAGTAATTTTTCATTTCTCAGAAGTCAGCCTTACAGGAATTCCAGTCATCAGCTCTCTGGTTAGTTTATAATGTATGACCTCCTCTGTGACATAGTTTCCCTTATCAAAGGACCTTGAGGTCTGGCTGGGGCTGGTCTGCAAAGCGCCAGTGGGCTCATGACAAGCCTTTTTCTGTAAACTTTTTCTGTTTCCACAATAGTGACCCTATGTACAACAGACAAAACACTATTGTCGTGCTTCTCTGCTATTCATAGTGTTTTTGATGGATGATTGTTTTTTGAGAGTGGGTTGCTGGGTCCTTCTCCCAAGCCTACAGCACCTTGTGTTCCCAGGCGGTCTCCCATCCAAGTACTAACCAAGTCTGACCCTGCTTAGCTTCTGAGATCTGACAAGATCAGAGGCTGCAGTGGTACGGCTGCAGGCTAGACATATTCTTAGCATCACCTAAAAACAAAGATTAAAAATATTGTGTACAACACTGATTTTCCAAACTCTCAATAAACATCTGGACAGAGAAAAAGAAATGAAAACAAGAATATAATTACTATGTTCCTTTTCTACTGAAAATGTCGGATTTCCCAGCAGAATACCCTATTAAGATGAGTTATAAGACCTGAAGGAAGAGTAAGAAGCAGGCACAAGGGGGAAAGAGTAAAATCCTCCACGAAACTGGTGCAGATGATTCAGTCAGAGGATGATGGGTATCGGGATCAGCAGCCTGCCACTTTCTGCATGCTGATTGCATTTGGAGTCTGACTAGTGGGGCAAAGGATAGGAAATTCTCCAAAAGTTTAAGTCTGAATGGAGCCAGCTTTGTCCATAACAATGAGCTAAGAAGTTGGAGTGTGTGTGTGTGTGTCTGTGTGTGTGTGTGTGTGTGTCTGTCTGTGTGTGTCTGTGTGTGTGTGTGTGTGTGTTTTCCTGAATTAGGGTCTGGCTATGTAGCCCATGCTGGCCTTAAACTCATAATCCTCTTGGGCAGGGCCCTGTTTTTAAATTTGTGAAATATAAGACTATTGTGTTTACAGTAGAAAACGTATAACATTGGATTTCATTTGCCAGAAATCAGTTTATTTGGTTTTTAAGATATGTCAGTATTAAGCCAGATATGACGGCACACATGTGTGATGCCAACACTGAGGAGACCGCAACAGGATGATTATGAATTCCAGGCTAGTACATACTACATAGCAAGGAAGTTCAAGGTTAGCCTGGAATACATAGGGAGACTCTGTCTCAAAAAAAAAAAAAAAAAAAAAAAAAAAAAAAAAAAAAAAAAGGAACATGAGTCAAGTGTGCTTACTATGTATCCTATAGCCCAGGCTGGCCTTGAAGTCTCCATCCTCCATCCTCAGCCTCCTGAGTGCTGGGATTATAGGCGTGTGTCACCACTCCTCGCAATAGGCCTAACTGATGAACATCTTCAGACAAAAGATTGAAACTACTCCCTAAGTCACAGAGACCTTCTTGGTACTAACGAAGTCCTGCATAGCATGTAGGAACAGAAAAAGTTTACAGAAAAAGGCTTGTCATAATCCCACTGACGCTTTTTGGACTAGCCTCAACCAGACCTCAAGGTCCTTTGATAAGGGTAACTGATGACTGGAAGGTCCTTTGATAAGGGTAACTGATGACTGGAATTCCTGTAAGGCTGACTTCTGAGAAACAGAAAATTAAAAAGGGGGCTTGCCATGATCCACCTAGCACCAAGCAGACCAGCTCCGATTAGACTCCAAGGTCTCCTGGTAAGGGAAGTTGCAGCACTAAATAGGATGTACAAGATAAATTAGTCAGGCCGGGGCGCGGTGGCGCATGCCTGTAATCCTAGAGGCTTGGGAGGTGGAGGCGGGAGGATCAGGAGGATCACAAGTTCGAGACCAGAGGCAGTCTGCACAATTTAGCGAGATCCTGTCTCAAAAAGTTAAAAAATGGGGCCGGGCGTGGTGGCGTACGCCTGTAATCCCAGCGGCTCCAGAGGCGGAGGCGGGAGGATCGCAAGTTCGAGACCAGAGGCAGTCTGTGTAACTTGGCGAGACCCTGTCTCAAAAAGTAAAAAAAAAAATGGGCTGAGGTGCAGCTCAGTGGTCCAGCACTTGCAGAACATGCAGGCGCGAGGCCCTGGGTTCAACCCCCAGTACCGCCAAAAAAAAAAAAAAGTTAAAAAATGGGCTGGGGTGGCAGCTCAGTGGTCCAGCACTTGCAGAGCATGCAGGCGTGAGGCCCTGGGTTCAACCCCCAGTACTGCTAAAAAAAAAAAAAAAAAAGAAAAGAAAAGAAAAAAAAAAAAGAAAAAAAGATAAGTTAGTCAGAAGGAAGACATCTGAAGTTTATCTCAAGGACAGGCTGACCACTGAGGAATGAGAAGTCACTCTCTACCCGCTCCCCTTAACCGCTAATTCTCACTTCTGTAGCCTCTCTTCTCCACCCCTACTCTATAAAGCCCCTAATCAGTGTGAGTCATTCCTGGGAAAGTGAAAGTGAGTCACTTTCTGAAAGTCCATTCCCGGGACTGAAAGTAGCTGGCTGGCCAGTCTAAATAAACTTTTCTGCTCCCAATCCATTTTTTTGTGTGTTGGAGTATTTTTTCTGGGGTCGAGCCGCTGGGTAGAACAGGCAGGTTCTGAGCTCATGGTCAGATGTAATAATCAACAAGACCACAGGCAGACCAAGCTGACCTGGACCCTACTATGGAAGACCCCAGTCCTTGTTTTTGTTCTCTTTCATGTATAACATGGAAACAGTTGTAAGCACTTTGAAGACAGACTTTAGAGGCCCCATCCTCCTGCTGACCTTGTGCAGGAGGCTCTGAGATCTTAGAGGTGAACATCCCACACGGGTCCTCAAAACAAGTCTCCTGCTGCACTGAGGGGTCTACATACGCCTCTAAGAAGGTGGGCATTGGGTCCCCGCCCACCTAAGCCTGGTGGCTCCATTTAGGCCCAACACAAAGGATAGGCCATTAGACCTCTGCCCTTCCTGTGTGATCACGCTGTTACTAAAACTGCTTTACTGCCTTCACGGCCGGTCATCTCTTTAACTGGTTCTTTGGGATGGTGGCCAAGCCTAGTCCTTTGGGGCTTCCTGGAGCTGGGGCTTTTGCCCTAACTCCAGTGTGGATCTCAGCATTCGGGAGGCTGAAGCAGGGGGACCTCTAGTTGGAGGCCGGTCTGGGCTACGCAATGAGACTCTGCAAGGCTCTTTATGCCCACGCTGGGGAGACAGGACCTGTCATGGCTGCATGGTGCTGTCAGTGGGGCCCAGAGATCCACAAGGCTGAGGGAGGTCAGGGAGAGGTCAAACTTAGCTTTTCAGATCTTCAGTTTCCCCAGCAGGGATGATTAAAGGATTAAAGTTTTGAGAGGATTATTGAAGGTTTACAAAGGTGTAAATGAGATCATGGGCGTCTTTGAGGTGCCTGGCCCACCTGGCCTAACAGAATCACAGGAGATTCCCTCCCCTCCCACCAGGACCTCTGACCCTCTTCTCCTGGGCTGCTTGGCCCTGCTCCCCCTCCTTGAGAAAGGAACCACCAGGCTTAGGTGGGTGGGAACCCAATGCCCGCCTTCCTAGAGGTGTATATAGCCCCCTCAGTGCAGCAGGAGACTGGTTTGGAGGCCCCGTGTGGGACATTCACCTCTAAGAGCTCAGAGCCTCCTGCAGCAGGCCAGCAGGAGGATGGGGCCCTGTGGGTGCGGGAGGCTGTTGCTTATAAAAACCAAGGCCTCCTGACTGCCTGTCTATGAGCTGAGAATCACAGCTGCCAAAGAAATCCAAACTCCAAATGTGGATATTTTGGTTCATTTGTTTATTTACTTACTTATTTATGATGGAACTTGTGTTCCTTGTGGATTTTACTTTTTGTTTGTTTTTGAGACAAGGTCTCACTATGTAGTCCTGGCTGGCCTGGAACCTATATGGATTCTCTTGCCTCTGCCTCCCAAGTGCTGGGATTACAGGCACGCACCACCATACCTGGCATTATTTTACTTTTAAAACCTGATGTATTTTTTATTTTATTTTATTTATTTATTTATTTATTTATTTATTTATTTATTTTGCGGTACTGGGCGTTGAACCCAGGGCCTCGCGCCTGCATCCTCTGCAAGTACTGGACCATTGAGCTGCACCCCCAGCCCAATTTTTACTTTTAGAGACGGGGTCTGCTAAGTTACAAAGACTACCTCTGGTCTTGAACTTGCGATCCTCCCGCCTCTGCCTCCTGAGCCGCTGGGATTACAGGCATGCGCCACCACGCCCAGCTTTTTATTTTATTTTTTGAGACAGGGTCTCACTAGGTAGCCCCAGCTGGCCAGCTGGCTTGGAACTCACTCTGTAGACCAGGCTGGCCTTGAGCTTGCAGTGGTCCCTCTGCCTCAGCCTCCTGAGTGCTCAGATCACGGAGGTGAACCAACATGCCTGGCTTGATGTATTGTTTTAATTGGCATATGGTAATTATACATATTTCAGTACATATACACTATGTATAATGATCCAGTCAGGGTATTTGGCATATCTGGCACCTCAGACATTTATCATTTCTTTGTGTTGGGCATGTTCAAAGTCCTATTAGCTATTTTGATTTATTCAAGTAATTTTCGTCAACCATACTTATCCTGCTATGCTATGGAATGTTAGAAGTTGCTCCTCCTATCCAGCTGCACCTCTGTACCTGTTAACTACCCTTTCTCCATCTCTGCCTACTCCACACCCTTCCCAGGCTCTGAAGAGGACTATTTGGCTTTTTCGAGATCATCTTTAGCTTTCACATATATGTAAGAACATGTAGCATTTGTTTTCTGATTCCTGACTTATTTTGTTTAATATGTTCTTCAGTTCCATCCATGTTGCTGCAAATGACACATCTTTCTTTCTATGGCTGAATAATACACCATTGTGTGTGTTCCACATTTTCTTTATTCATTCATTGCCTAAGGGATACCTAAGTTGATTCCATGGGGTTGGGGTTTAGTTCAGTGATAGAGTGCTGCTCTGTACTCTCTAAGGCCCTGGGTTCAATCCCTAGCACCACAAAAATGGGAGAAGGACATGGCAATCCACTCCTGAAGCAATCCTGAAACAACTAGCCATTGAAAATTGCATACAGTCCCTGTGAGTTGGACCTGACTTGACAGCACCTAACAACAATAAAGTTGATTCCATATCTTGGCTACCGTGAATAGTGCTACCAAATACATTTGAAGGCAGACAGATACTAATTTCTGTTGGGTATATATCCAATGTATATTTCTATATATTCAATGTTCTATTTCCTGATTTTTTTTTTTTTTCTTTGAGACAAGGTCTGACTTAGTATACCAGGCTAGCCTGAAATTCCTGATCTGCTGCCTCTACCTCCCAAGCCCTTGATTTACAGGCAGGTGCCTTTATGCCCAGCTTTGTTTTTCTCATTTTTTTCCACTTTGTTGCAACAGCAACGGATATTATGGGACTAATGGATGTAGAGATGAACTGTAAAGTTCTAAGAGTTCTAACTATAAAATTGTAATTTCACAACTCCGATAAGTTTTGTATGCTTTCACATATTTTGCATATGTATACACTCACCTGTTTCCTTGATTGGTAGATGCTATTGCATCTAACTCACAGCAACCCTCATAGGATTTTTAACAACTGTTTCGGAATTGCCACATCCTCCCATTTTTGCAGTGCTGGGAATCGAACCTGGGACCTCAGAGACTGCAGAGCAGCACGCTACCAACTGAGATAAATCCAAGCCCCCGTTTCCTTAGTGCCCCATAAATTCTCCATGGTAGAGAAGATGTTAGTGTGTTATATGGCTTTCTGAAGAACTCTCCTATCAATGCTGTGTTGGGAGCTGATTGCTCCGGACCATTTTTAAGGATTTTTTTTTTTTTTTATGAGGAACGGCCTTGGAAGGCAGAGGTAGTGCCTCCATCCAGAGAAAAAAGCAAATTTATTTACTGTCCCCAGTGAAGATTCGTACCTCAGTGGCAGAGCACTTGCCTAGTGCTCCTAAGTCCCTCGTTCCATCACCAGCTCTGAAAAAAAAAACAACAACCAATAAACAAAGATAATATTTTACTCCAAGGCAAGGTTGAGGCAAAGTCCCTGCCCATTATGAAAAATTCAAGATGCTGTTTAACAGTGGCAAGTCCTAAATGAAACTCCTATCTTCAGAATTTATTTTTTATCAGGAGACAAGTTCTCCCTAATTTACACAGGCTGCCTCCAGCCGCAAACCTGCGATCCTCCTCACTCTGCCTCCCGAGTCGCTGGGATTACAGGCGTGAAGCACTGTGCCCAGCCTCAGCCACCCATATTTTAGAAAGAAATATATATATCTAAGATTGGAGAGTGTAAGGGGATGCATGTGGATGGGGGAAGAGAAATAACAGGAGAGGGTGGAAGCAACATGAGGGGTAATGAGGGAGTAAGTATGAGCAAAGTACATGATACAATTGTATGGAAATGCCACAACAGAACTCATATTGTACACTAATTTTTTAAAAGTATGTGACCTTTGAGTTTATTCTGAGGAGAGGATGAGCCAAGATCTTGATGTGTAGCCCAGGCTGGCCTAAAACTCATGTTGATCCTCCTGCCTCAGCCTCCCAAGTGCTGGGATTACAGGCATGCACCCCCATGCCTGGCTTTATTTATTATATTTTTTATTAGCATTTTTTAAAGTTAGTATACAATTTACGATTTTTTATGAGATTTCCATACATGCGTATCATCATCATACATTGCTCATGTTCACATACCCACAACTCTCCCCCACCCCGTGACCTTTGAATTTAACCTTACTACTTTCTCCTTTGTAATCTTGTGCTTTGAGAATCTCACAAACAAGATTATGGGCCATGTTTGCAATCAACATATGTGTAGACAGCTCCCTTGTGATAAGTGTAGTAAGAATCCCCTTGACCATTTTGACCTATGTATCCTATTAGCACTCTTATCTTTAAAGTAGTATAATGTACCTCATAAAGCTACCTTACAATTTCATTTACCACAAAGGAAATCCTTTTTTTTTTTTTTCTTTGATACTTAAGAGGTTGAACCCAGGGTCTCCCATAAACTTTGCAAGAGTTCTGCCACTGGGCTGCACCCTCAACCCATTTTAATTTTTTATTTTGAGTCAAGGTCTCCTTAAAGCTGCCTCTAGCTTCCAACTCATGATCCTTCTGCCTCTGCCTCCTGAGTGGCTGTGATTATAGGCATGCACCAAGGCACCCAGCTCAAAAGGGGAAATTCTTTAGGATAGGAAGAATACATAAACCTGCTCATTGGTTTTTTGCCTTAATTTTTAAACTTTGCTTTATCTTTGAACTGGGTTGTAAATTACATCCCTTAGCAACTTCAAAAGCCATAAAACCCTATATATAACTGTTGTTATGACACTTAGATGTGACTCTATGGAGAAGCCTGTGTCCATGTCTTGGATATGTACTATTGTTCTTAAGAATCGCTCTTTCTCTCCAAAGGCCAGCGCTTAAACCTAAAATGTGTACGGTCAGTTCTCTGGGCTTAATAAACTCACTAAAGTTCTTTCATTCTGGCTCATCCTGAAATTCTGGGCTGTGTCTCCCACTGCCTCTGACAAGATAGGGTAGAATAAGTAAGTCTCCGGGTGGGTAAACATACAGGGATTGTGTGCATTGTGAAGATGATGAGAACATACCTCTTTATAATCCTCTGATGATAGATGCTTGTCATTCATCTCTATTCATTCTGTTATAGAAAGTATTAGAAATTAAAAGTATATACTGTATGAAAACTTCTTCAAATGGAGGCTCACTGTGCTGTCCAGGCTGGCCTCGAATTTGTGTGCTCCAGTAATCCAAGTTCATACTTCATTTTTTTTTTCTTTTCTTTTTTTTCTTTT